>CAUYON010206096.1:0-10218 GCA_963573935.1 Arctocebus calabarensis | reverse complement strand
AAAGCTATAAATTTTTTGGGCTTGTTTCTTTAAATAGGTGTGTAGGTTTCAGTGTGTATATATATTAAATCCATCTTTTTTAAAAATAATTTTATTAAATCATAATTGTGTACATTGGTGCAATCATAGGGCAGAATGTGCTTCATATACACTCAGAAATATTTTGATCATACTATTGGAGATAGCCTTCATGGCATTTTCTTGATCACTATATAAGGACATTGATACTCTACATTTAATAAGTTTCTGCTAAGATGCACTGTAGGTGTGATCCCACCAATTGCCCTCCCTCCACCCATCCTCCCCCCTCCCCTCCCCCCCTTTCCCTTTTCCCTGTATTCTTGTGCTATAATTGGGTTTTAGCCTTCATATGAAAGCTATAAATTAGCTTCATATTAGGGCTGAGTACATTGGATACTTTTTCATATTCTTCTTAGCAAAGTATCTCAAAATCTATCTTTTTAAAATTTTTTTATTGTTTGGTATTCCTTGATGGTCCAAATAATTAGGTTATAGTGATTGCATTTGTTAGATAATGTCCCTCTTTTAAGTGTGTCCTGACCCCAAAAAGGTATGCCATACACTGTGACTCCCCATCCCCCTTCCTCCTCCCATCTCCCCACTTGTTCATCTTATTAAATTTATCTCTTAATAAATTGTCTAATGGCATTAAAGAAATTCAATTATGTGTTGCCTAGTATATAGAAATATCCCTAAATTTTTTATATTATCCTTGTATCATATGACCTTGATAAACTCTGTCTTTTAATGAAAAAGAAATGAAGAGGTAGGAAGATTTCCAGACTACTTCACTCAGTATTATGTGATATGATTGAAGAACTAGATATTTGTCATAGCTCAATTCTCACAAGCTGACCATGTTGGCTTTAGACTTAGATTTATTTTATCATAGTCATAAAATGGCCACAAAAGCTATAAAAATATTCTCACACACGTATACAAATCCAAAGCCTAGATGAGGAAATATTTCTTCCGATGTCTCTTTATAAGAGATTTACCTCCAAAACTATCTTCCCCTAAGGCCCATCAATCAAAATTCCATTGCACACTCCATTTTGAATGACTATTAGTGGTTCCCACTGACCGAGACTCACCTACTAGGGCTAGTGAAACATCAGCTTCATGTTAATTACGTGACTATCCCAAACCCCAACAAAATCAAGTTCCCTTCACAAGGAACAATAAGGGCTATTAGCCAATGGGGAATCAAAGAGTTTTTCAGGTCTCCAGTAGCTTTAGGGATGTTTTTATATGCTTTTAATTACATGGCAATAGAATGATAAAAATAGTTATTTTTAAATTTCACTTACATGTATTAGTGTCATGGGACAGGCATATGGTATATATATTAATTCACATCAGTCATGATAGTTCCACATCAAAACTTAATAGATAAGTTAATGGCATCAGAACTCAAATACAGATCTAAAGTAATTACACACAGAAGATTTTAGAAAAAACCTTTTATTTCTCTTTGAGAAACTATTCTATTTAAGGTCTCTCACATTTAGAAAATCATTTTTGAGTAAAACAATGGAAAAAGGAAAAGGCCTTATTCATGTTATTTTGGGGTTTGATAAATAATGGCAAAATGACTAATATTTTATCTGTGATCTTAAAAAAAGAAACACATTAAAGTAACTAAAAAGAAACTGGCCAACTAACACACATGAAGAGAATATGAAATAACAAAGCATAATGTTGGAATATTGTTCATTGATCTCTTAAAATAGATATTTATATGTGAAAGTGCTTAAGACTCCAAAAGGGCCTACTTAATTAAACATAAATGCAGAAAAGCATTGAAGTGAGAGTTGAGACAATTCTTTCAGTTATTTTCTTACTAACAAGGCACAGCATTTTTGGCACATGTGATCCTAGTCATTATTCTCCCTTCCTCCTAAAATATCTTATGTCCAAAAGCCTTTAATATAATTCTTGAGATTTAAATGTTAAAACTTTAAATTTGAAAAGTAGTTTTAAGAAATTAGAACATCCATTGTTCAATTGCCAAGTCCCTACATTTCTGCCTGAAAATAACTTTAGAAAATTATATTTTCTGATATCATACAGATTATATTTTAATACATACAGATATACATTATATGTGTGTATGTAATCACACTGTGACCCCATCAAACATGCAGGGTATAAACTTTAGGACTAAGAAAAAGAGACATGAGTATGAAAATATAATGCTTTAGTTTCTTAGAATTAGGGAAGTTAAGGGCATTTCCAAAATTAAGTAGTCACAGGGAGGTGGGGTGAGCAATGGATGGCAGCTTCCCAGCCCTGCACAGTGTCTGCCAATGGTTGAGATTAGGTGAGCATGGGGGCAATGTTTATACATTGTCACATTTGTACCAGCAGAATTTTAAACCATTTAAGTCTTCTACATGGGGAAACATCACAGATACATCTAAAGAGAAGAAAGGGAAAGGATGAGGCCTGGATCACTGAGTCCAACTGGCATGGCAGTGACTCAGGGCCCTGAAAGGGGCCTTTGGGACTGTGCGGAAGCTATAGAAACCTGACACTCTGCTCTCAAGAAAGGAAGTTAACAAGTGACAATATTAACTACAAAATATGTGATTAGTAATTATCTAATCCTGCCTCAGATTCACAGACATTTATAGTTTTTCAATGTTCAGAGTGAACTATTCCTACTATTGAATAAAATTTCCAAAGAGTGAAATTCTCCTTCTTAAAAACACCTTGTTCGTTTTTACTCTTCAGATCAGAGAGTTTGTGAGATCAAGCACCCACTCAGTGTAGGGTTCTCAGGAAGATGAGAAGGATACAATGATGAACAGGGCGGATTTTATCCTCTGCCATCTTACTACCCCCATCAGGATTATTTTTCTGCAGTTTGTAAATATGCTCTTTTACTTCTCCTGCTTAAAGTAAAACAAAACCGTACAAAATAATGTGAATAAAACTGCATTGTCCCTGAAATCCCCTTGACATCCCAATGTCTGTTCTGTTAGCTAACTCTATGAAGATGTTTTCTACCGTCACTATCTCAATTTAGTTACATCTTCACTAATTATTCCTGCAAAAAATGTGGAATGAATTTTCAATCGCCACATCCAATGTTCTCTTTTTATTTTACCTTTGTCTCTCTGAAGTGATGAACAGTTTTTTTTTTTTTTTAAACACAGATGTGGATCTGAGTTCATGCACTGAAAAAATCCCTATCCCCCTACCCCCTTCTGGGGGCTATAGCGGAAGGGTCCTCTCTGTGCCACCAGGAAACACATCTGCAGCCAGGGCAGAAAGACAGACGGAGGGGGCAGAGGAGGGCAGGGCTGGCATTCTTCCTCACTCCTGGGCCAGGGACTGGGGATTTCCTGCTTGTGGCTTTTAATCATTCTCGCTTCTAAGAGCAATGGGTAAAAGACCAAGAACATCACAATATGTCAAAAGCTGTGGGTTTTCAGATCTGCTACCAGCTGTTTGGTGACAGTGAAGTTCTTTCAGCAACAGGGGCCTCTTTGTCTCTTCATCCCAAGGTTCTGGCCCTGATAACTGGTCTCTTGCCTTTTCCTCCTCTCTTGGGCTCTGGACCCATGGAGGGGCTATGACTTCTGTCAGGCCTGGCTGTGCTGTCAGTCTGTGCCACCCCATCTGCCCACCCTCTGTGTCCAGTGCACCTGCTGGGCCACGTCATACCTCTGACGGAGGCTGAGGTCAAAACTCTTGAGAAGTGTGCCAGGTTGGGTCATTAGTAGGTCACATAGGTGAGTCTGCCAAACATGCTAAAATACAGAAATATTTCCACTACTGTCCACTACCCCAGTGATGGACAGTTTTTGATTACTTTCTTCTTTTTAGAACTCTCCATTGGTTTCTGTGACTCCATGTGAGTTGTTTGGCCTCAGCATTCTGACTACTTCTTTTATATTTCCTTTTTTCCCCCCTAGTTTTCTGTTCTTTTCACCTTACATGGCATCATCAAGTGCCCTGGTCTCTCCCCCGCCATGACGTGTGGCTTTTGGCACTACTGTATGCTGAGGCTGATGCTGTACATCCAGTCCAGGTATCTCTTCCTTGCTATTGTGCCTCTGAACATGGGTGACTTGAAGTCTTCTTAGCGTCAAAAGACCATTAACAATATAACTTAATACACCAGCATGAACTTATCATTACTCCAACTCCAGATCTCCTTTTCCTTTGTGACAAATACCTGTTAATGATTATACTCACTTATCCACAATGGAACATAGGGGTCAACTTTAACTTTTGTCTCACCTCATTCATTCATTTAATCATCAAATCTGACAGAAGCAACCTTTAAGCATAATGGTTTTAATATCAGTGTTGGATACGAACTTCCTTTGTTTAAATCCTAGTTTTGTTACTTACAAAGTCTGTATCTTCTGCAAGGTACTTTCTGTGCCAGACTCATCATCTCTAACATGGGGATGACACAGCATGGTAAAGTCATGTAAAGGAGATAGCAGTTTGATAATATCAATCAGCTCAAGTGGTTGAAATGAAGAAGGTGCTGGAAAGGATTATTAACTTTTACTTGACATATATTTTCTCAATACATGAAGAAAGTATGCCATGTTTTGTAATCTAAGCAATGAATGAAGAAAAAATTAAAATCAAATTATTGAACTTCAATGCCCTAAACCCAACAGTCATCATTTAAATCCCCAAGACCATTATTCTTAGTCACAATTATTAGAATATCACAATCTCTTAATTTCTTAATGGTTATTGACAGTCACTGTCTATAAGTACTTCCTAACTCTCCCATTGGTATATATTGCTCATAATTTTTTAAATCTTACTTCACCTGTAGTCTAGATTAGTTTAAGAGTATGGCAATATTAGAAATCTGTGTGAAGCACACTACTTAGTAAATATAGTGAGAAATAAAATTCTTCTACTAATTTTAGTTACAGAGAATTCTCTGAAATACTATGATTTGCAGAACTCCTCAGAAGTGAAAAGGATATTTCTTAAAATTTTAACTATTTTGTATTGTGTCCTTAAATATAAAATATTCATGAATTTCTACAGCAACTGTAACCTAACTCTGAATATCAAATGAGAAGGTAGCAAAAAAGTAAAGAAACAGAGGTACAAATATTAATGACAACATAATAGCTCAATTGAATAAAATAAATATTAATAATACAATAGTGCATTGTGGATTTTTTTCTGCCAATAATATATATCATATTCCAATGAAGCTTACTTCTGCTTTGACCCTTTTTATAATTTTATTACAGGAAGTATTAGCCTATATTAACCACTTACTAGCTAAATATAAGAAAACTTCATGTCACTTATGGGTCTATCCATTGTCATCTCAAATAGGACTGAATGGTCTGATTTCAAAGTGACAGCTGGTGGTGTCTCTTCCTGATACATGCTAATCCAGTTTTTATTATGGAAAAACTGCCTGTGCTTTCAGACAGTGAAAGGGAGTTACTAAATGTAATCACTAAGGAGGAACCTTCGGATCGCAAACATAAAAGACTAAAATGAACAGTTTTCTCATTACAGAATGGTTTTCTGATTAAATACAGATTAGGGGCAGGGAAAAATCATTTAGAGATCTAAATAGCATTCTCCATTGTGTATATACACACGGAATCACAGATACACACATATTTAAATGGATATAGATATAGAAGTTATAGGCATGCCAATATAGGTGTAGTCACATTATAGCATTTGCTCTTTCCTTAATTTGGCCATAAAATAGTTTAGGAGTATGTGAATCAATCCCTATTTTCAAGCTGAAATTTTTTTTTGGATTGGAGCATAAGAGAAGCAATTGTTGTTTAATGAAAATGTGACTTTACATAGATCTTTGGTGTGGTTTTATGAAATCACTCTAGTCTATACCAACTTGTGTGAGAGAACTAGAATCAAAGAAATGGAAGGTTTCCTAAAATATTTTTCTGGCATGAAAATCTAGAAGAAAGCTATCAAAAAGGACTTGTTGGCTACTGCATTGTAGTTGCATGAGAATCACCAGAAATAAAAGCCCCGAGTGTGTATAGAAGTGTATCTTCCTCATATTCTATTTTAGGATTTTGATGCTATTTGTGCCATACAATAAACAGCTCCCTAGCATGTTCACTCCTAGCTGTCAATTGAAAAGGCCACCTAACTATTTCATTATGCCTTTATTAATAATACACATTAATAAAAATAATTTATTTGCTACACAATTTATCAGCATGTTGAATATCTTGCCCAGTACTTACTGCTAGAATGAAATAAGCATTCTATCTTGGAGAGAACACGGAGACTACCTGACAGAAAAGAGATGTAGAATCATATCTCAAAGCAGTGATGCCCCTTTCTCCGTCTCTACTGAGGCCTCGGTTATTTTGGACCTCAAATCACACATACACATAACTGTGCTTGAGTTAGGTAGTCATGCCAACAGATGGCCATTTGCCAGCCCCATCAGCCATATGACCCCATTCTCAAAGTACAGGCATTGTGGGTTCCTTGCCAGATCATCCTCAAAATGCAAATATTGCAATAAAATTAGCCACACAACTTTTCTTTTTGGTTTTCCAATGTGAAATTATATTATACTGTGGTATATTAATTATGCAATAATATTACTTTTAAAAACAATATCTATACCTTGATTTAAAAATATTTTATTGCTAAAAAATGCTAACAATCATCTCAGCCTTCAGTGAGTCATAATCTTTTTTGCTGGTAGAAAGTCTTGCTTCCATTTGGATGGCTGTTGGCTAATCATGACAGTGGTTGCTGAAATCAGAGTGGTGGTGGCAAGTCCTTAAAATCAGACAATGAAGTTTGTCACATTTATTGGCCTTTCTTTTCATGAAGATCTCTCTTTAGGATGTTGCTGTTTGATGGCATTTTATCCCCAATAGAACTTTCAAAATTGGAATAAATCCTCTCAAACTTTGCTGCTGATTTATCAAAAGTATATGTACTGTTCTAACTCTTTGGCTGTTATTTGAGCAATGTTCACAGCATATTTACCAGCAGTAGATTCCATCTGCAGAAACCATTTTCTTTGCTTATCTATAAAAAAGCAAACCTTCATCAATTAAAGTTATAAGATTACAGCAGTTCAGTCACATCTTCAGTTACTTTTTCTACGAACATCTTAAACTCCCTTAAAGTCATCCAAAAGCATGGGAATCAACTTCTTCCAAACTCCTGTTAATGTTACTGTTTTAATTGCCTTCCATAAATAATGCATGTTCTTAATGGCCTCCAGAATGGTGAATCATTTCCAGAAGGTTTTCAATCTATTTTGCCCAGATCCATCTAAGGAATCATTATCTATGACAGCTACAGCCTTATGAAATATATTTCTTACATAAAAGGACTTGAAATTTGAAATTACTCTATGATCCATGGCTAAAGAATGAGTGTTGTATTATCAGGCGAGAAAACAACATTCATGTCTTTGTAAATCTCCATCTCAGCTCTTGGGTGATCAGGTACATTGCTGATGAGCAGTGATATTTAGAAAGGAATCTTTGTTTTTCTGAACAGTAGGTCTAAACAAGGGTCTTAAAATATTCAATAATCTATGTTGTAAATAGGTCTGCTGTCATCTAGGCTTTGTTCTTCCATTTAGAGAGTACAGGTACAGTAAATTTACCATAACTTTTAAGGGTCTAGGATATTCTGAATGATAAATGTGCTCTGAATTCAACTTAAAGTCACCACGTAATTAACTCCTAACAAGAGAATCAGGCTGTCTCTTGAAGCTTTGGAGCCACACATCGACTTCCCGTCTTTAATTACAAAAGTCCTAGATTGTATCTTCTTTTGATATAATGACATTTTATCTCTACTGAAATTCTGTTGTCTGGTGCTATTATCTTCATCATTTATCCCATGACCCTAGCTAGATCTTCTGGATGCCTTGCTGTGGCCTCTACATCAGCACTTGCTGTTTACCTTGCTATTTTATATTAGATAAAGACTTCTTTATATTAGAGAAGACTTCTTTCTTTAAACCTCATGAACCAACCTATGACAACTTCAAACTTTTGTTGTATAGCTTCCTCATCTCTCTCAGACTTCATAACATTGAAATGTGTTAAAGTCTTGCTCTGGATTAGGTTTTGGCTTAAGTGAATGTTGTGGCTGGTTTGATCTTCCATTCAGATCACTGACGCTTTCTCCATATAAGCAATAAGGCTGTTTTGCTTTCTTATCACTCACGGGTTCCTTGGAGTAGCACTGTTAATGTTTCGTTTAATTACCAAGAACTTTTCTTTTGCATTCCCAACTTGGCTAACTGGCATTAAGAGACCTAGATTTCAGCCTATCTCAGCTTTCAACATACCTTTCTCAGTAAACATAATATTTCTAGCTTTTGATTTAAATTGCCCTATCATGATCTCTAAGTGTTCTTCTTTTCACTTGAACACTTAAAGATCGCGATAGGGTAATTGGTTGGCCTAAATTCAATATTGTTGTGGTAATATGGAAGAGTAAGGACTGGGAGAGAGCTGAGAGAACAGCTATTGAGTTAGTAGAGAAGTCAAAAGTCAGAAGTCAGAACATACACAATTTTATTAAGTTTGCCATCTCACATGGGTGCCTGTTATGGTGCCCCCAAAACAAATGCAATAGCAACATCAAAGATCAGTGATCATAGATCATTATAACAGATATAATAATAATAATGAAAAAGTTTAAAATATTGAAATGTGACACTGAGATACAAACTAACCACATGTTTTTGGAAAAATGGCACCGATGGTGTTGCTTGATGCAGGGTTGCTCTAACCCTCTAATTTATAAGAAAACACAGTATCTTTAAAGCCCTATACTATGAAGTGAAATAACACAAGGTATGCTTGTCCAAGTACCCATTGTTTCTGTATCTTTGGTACAATTTGTGACCATATACAACTATAAATGCCATATTTCTTGGCACAAACAGTATGAGTCAAAATGGAAACCTCTTTCAAAATACAGCTTTTAGCATTAATAAATGCTTCCTTTGCCAGTCTGTGAATTAAAAAAGCACAAATATTCATGCTCAGTAACAAAAATCAATTTGAGAAGGCAAACTTAATGCTACCCCCATCTAGAGAGAGGTAACAGATTATAACTCAAAGCTAAAGAACTCATGGTCTTATGGCAGACAGTGGACTTGGTAAATGACCATTTTGTTTGTATATTCAGATGTCTTTTTGTCATCTATAATCAAGGAGAGGCTTCAAAGACCACTACAGCAATGCTATAATCAAAATAACCAAATGCTTAAAACTTTGCCACTTTAACTAATCTATTCATAGAAGAAAACCTGATAACATGATTTCCTGTTCATTGACATGCTGAGAGGCAATGTTGTCATATATAAAATCGAATTTTCATCTTTAATTTTTTTAAAATTAAAAAATGGTGTTTGGCATTATTTTTGTATTTTCATTCTAGAGTATTATAAACTGGATTAAGAGTGCTCTATACTGGGTGGCGTCCATGGCTCAGTGGGTAGAATGCTGGCCCCATATGTCGAGTTCAAACCCGGCCCCCACCAAAGTGCAACAACAACAAAAATAGCCAGCCATTGTAGCAGACGCCTGTAGTCCCAGTTACTTGGGAGGCTGAGGCAAGAGAATCGCCTAAGCCCAAGAGTTGGAGGTTGCTGTGAGCTGTGATGCCACGGCTCTCTACTAAGGGTGATAAATTGAGACTCTGTCTCTACAAAAAAAAAAAAAAAAAAAGAGTGTTCTATACTAACACAGGAAATGAACAAAAAGAGACAGCATATGATATAAACAAAATTATTTACATACTACTCTACATTGATTCAGTTATGCAACTGTGAAATAGACTCAAACGAGAGCTCCTGATTCTATTTCAAAAATGTTGATACTATACTCATGGCAATAAGATATGAAATAACAAGGCATAAAATAATGAGGTTTGCCCTTCCAAATGTCCCATATTCTTGTTTCAGTATTTGTGGAGTGTTTAAATGAAAAAATTATATAACAGTTAAATTTATATTTTGGAATAAAAAGAGAAAGATCAATGGCAGAATTACTAAAATAAAAAAACTAAAGGATCATGTTCTTCTTAGCAAAGTATCTCAAGAATGGAAGAAAAAGTATCCAATGTACTCAGCCCTAATATGAAGCTAATTTATAGCTTTCATATGATGGCTAAAACCCAATTATAGCATAGGAATACAGGGAATGGGGAAAGGAAGGG
>CAUYON010206094.1:0-12042 GCA_963573935.1 Arctocebus calabarensis | reverse complement strand
AGAGTGCCGTGGCATCACAGCTCACAGCAACCTCCAATTCCTGGGCTCAAGCGAGTCTCTTGCCTCTGCCTCCCAAGTAGCTGGGACTACAGGCGCCCGCCACAACGCCTGGCCTTTTTTTGGTTGCAGCCGTCATTGTTGTTTGGCGGGCCCTGGGACTGGATTCGAACCCGCCAGCTCAGGTGTACATGGCTGGCGCCTTAGCCCACTGAGCCACAGGCGCCGAGCCTGTCTTTTCTTTTTTAACTTGCTTTCAGCCTGAAGAATTTTCTTTAGCATTTTTAATACAATTCTCTCAGTTTTTGTCTTACCTGGGAATGTTCTTATTCTCTCTTCATTTTTAAAAGATAGTTTTTCTGGATAAAAGATTCTTAGATGGCAGTGTTTTCCCTTGTGAGCACTTTAAATATTTTATCCTACTTCCTCTGCCTCCATTGTTTCTGATGAGAAGTCAGGTGTTAATCTTCTTGCAAATGGTGAGTCATTTTTCTATTGCTGTTTTTGAGACTTTTCTCCTTGTCTTTGGCTTTCAATATTTTTACTGTAATGTGCCTGTTGTATATCTCTTTGTGTTTATATATTGAGGAACCTTACCTTTTTATTCCTTTCCTTGTTGACTCTGCATAAGCATGATGAATAGTGCTCAATGAATAGAGAATTAAATATAATCAAAATTCTTGGGAACTCCTGACTTCTGATGGATGTAGCTCTGTAATTCTGTATGTAGGGGACAAGTAACTTCCATCCTCAAAGTTGCAATGGTTCATCTATCTCACTAACTACTCATTGCTTCCAGAGACTCAATGAAGACCAGAGTTCTAATCGCAACAACAACAAAAATAAACAAATGGGACTTAATTAAGCTGAAAACCTTCTACAGAGATAAGGACACAACAAGTAAAACAAAAAGAATTAAAAAAATACTTGTATGTTGTGAAGCTGACAAAGGGTTGATAACTAGAATTTGCAGAATTCAAGTTAATCAACCAAAAAAGAGCAAACAAACTCATTGATCACTGGGCAAGAGACATGAAAAGAACCTCCTCTGAAAAAGACAGATTAATGACCAACAAACCTATGAAAAAATGCTCATCATCCGTAGTCATCAGAGAAATGTAAATCAAAACCATCCTGAGATATTACCTAACCATAGTAAGAATAGCCCACATCACAAGGTTGCAAAGCTGCAGATACTAGCATGGATGTGGAAAGAAGGAAACACTTTCACACTGTTGGTAGGTCTGCAAACTAACACAGCCTCTTTGGAAAGAAGTATAGAAAATCCTCAGAGAACCCAAATTAGACCTTCCATTTGACCCTGCAATCCCACTACTAGGCATCTACCCAAAAGAAAAAAATCAGGCTCAGTGCCTGTAGCTCAGTGGTAAAGGTGCCAGTCACACACACCATGGCTGGCAGGTTCAAACCCAGCCAGGGCCTGCTAAACAACAATGACAACTACAGCAAAAAAATAGCCAGATGTTGTGGCAGGCACCTGTAGTCCCAGCTACTTGGGAGGCTGAGGCAAGAGAATCGCTTAAACCTAAGAGTTTGAGGTTGCTGTGGGCTGTGATAGCATGGCACTCTACTGAGGGCAATACAGTGAAACTCTGTCTCAAAAAAAAAGAAAAGAAAAAAAAACATTTTATAATAAGTACATTTGCACTATCTTGTTTATAGAAGCTCAATTTACAATCACCAAGAGATGTGGGAACAACTCAAGTGCACATCAACCAGGGAATTAAGGAACTGTAGTATATGTATACCATGAATACTTTTCATCCATTAAAAAATTGGAGACTTTACGTCTTTTGTATTAACCTGAATAGGGTTGAAACACATCCTTCTTAATAAAGTATCACAAGAATGGAAAAGCAAGTATCCAATGTACTCAGTACTAATATGAAGCCAGTAACTGAACTAATAATACCCACACAAGAGAAAAACTCAATTCATTTCAAGTTGTGGGAAGGAGAAAGGGGGAGGGAAAAAGAGAGAGGGAAGAGAGGGGAGGAGGGGAGAGAGGAAGGGGAATTGATGTGCTCCCACCTAATGGGCATATTGTAAGGGACATGGCACACCTCCAGGAGGTGAGACACAACCACAACAGGAACCTTACCTAACAAACACAAACATTGTAACCTAATCATTTGTACCCTCATATTAATATGAAATTTTTTTAAAAAGACATTTTTTAAGGAAAAACACAAGAAGAAAAAAGACCAGAGTTCTGTTTTCTGCTCCACCATTTCAGAAAAGGGAAACAAAAAACAAGAGATTCCAAAGGTAATCTGCTCTCTGGGAAGGCACTGGGCCTGAGCAACTGCAGAGTTAGCCAACCTTCTACTCTGCCCTCCAGGGAGACAGTGGTCATAGATCTTGTCTTTATGACCAGAGAAACCCAACATTCCTTTCAATTCCCTCAGGGCTGTACCAGGGGGAAGTGAGTGTAATTATGAAAAGAGGCTAACTTTTGCCTCCAGGTGGCCAGAGGGAGGGTGAGTAGCTTGGCTCTGGGATCTCTCCATTCCCTTCTGCTTGCCCCCAGGGCATGCTCTAAGCTATCTGCAGGGAGTCCAAGCCAGGGCTCTGTCAGGTGAGATCTAGGTAGGTGGGGCTGCCAGGAATATAAGCAGCAGGTGCCAAGAAGGCAAAATCCCTGCATTGGCCTTTGAACACTATCCTAACCACCTTGCTCAATCATGAAGGTGACTTTGGCTTTGCTGTTGCTCTCATTGGGACATTTCTCCTCTGGTGAGTGTCATCTATGGGCAAACATTCCCTGGACCCAGCATAAGTAACATCTGCAGGATAAAATACACAGTTTTTTACTTCTAAGGAAATGGCCTTGGGTTGACTGTTGGCTTGGAAGAATTAAATCTAAACTTTTCATTATTCAGTCAGTTAGTAAGTTGTAGACACAGAATTTCTCATAACCAATTTAATGGCAAAGGAATTTTTGAGATACCATGACTAAACTTGTGTTGTTTTTTTTTTTTTTTTGAGACAAAGTCTCACTTTGTCACCCTTGGTAGAGTGTTGTGGCATCACAGCCCACGCAACCTCAAACTCTTGGGCTCCGGTGATTCTCTTGGCTCTGCCTCCCGAATAGCTGGGACCACAGGCACCCACCATAACACCTGGCTATTTTTAGAGATGGGGTCTTGCTCTCACTCAGGCTGGTCTTAAACCAATGACTTCAGGCAATCCACCCGCCTAGACCTCCCAGAGTGTTAGCATTACAGGCATGGCCACCACACCCAGTCCCAACTAAACTTATCTTAATACTTGTAACAAGAAAAATAATATCTGCCAGCTCACACCTGTAATCCCAGCACTCTGAGAGGCAGAAGCAGGAGGATCCCTTGAGCTCAGGAGCTCAGGAGACCAGCCTGAGCAAAAGCAAGACCTCATCTCTACTAAAAAGAGAAAAATTAGCTGTGCTTTATAATGGGCAACTGTAGTTCCAGCTACTCAGCAGGCCGAGGCAGGTGGATCACTTGAACCCAGGATTTTGAGGTTGCTATGAGCTAGGCTGACACCATGGCACTCCAGCCTGAACAAAAGAGTAAGGCTCTGTCTCAAAAAAAAAAAAAAAGGAAGAAAAACTAATATCGAACATTCATTTAAGAAGATGGAAGAATATTAAATTGAGGTGGTCAAAAGCATGGTATTTTGCCTCAATCTTGCTGTAAATGTGGCCAAGTTAGCATCTATTCTGTTTCAGTCCATAAAAGGAAGATGATAATGCATACCTCACTGGGTTTTGATGGGATCATTCAGCTAAGGTGCACCAAGTGTCCAGCACAATGCCTGAAACATTGTGAAAAAGTAATGGTAGTGTTAATAATCATGTGTGTTAGTTTTCTGTTTGTAGTGTGACAAATTATTGCAAACATAATGGCTTAAAAAACAACACAAATTTATTATTTACAATTATAAATTTGATCGTAAGTTTGACATGAATTTATCAGGTTAAGATCAAGGTGACAACAGCATTCTTTCCTTCCTGCAGGCTCTAGGGAAGAATATGTTTCCTTGCCTTCTTCAGCTGCTAGAAACCACCTCCCTTCTTTCACTCATGACCCCTTTCTCCACCTTCAAAGCAGAAGCAACATCAGCTGGGTCCTTCTCATACTGCTGGCTTTCTAGTTCCCTATTTTTATTCCTTTTCTATCTTTAAAGACCCTCATGATTATGTTGGACGTACCAAGATAATACACAATAATCTGTTCATATTAAGGTCAGCTACTAGCTGATCTTAAGTTTGTAACTATAATTTCACATTGCCATGTAACATAACATACTCCCAGGTTCTAGGTTAAGGACATGGAAATTTTAGGAGTAGGTCATTATTCTACCTACTAATAAGTATTGTCTGAGTATTGTTTTAGGCTGGGCACAGTGGCTCATGCCTGTAACTATGGCACTCTGGGAGTCTGAGGTGGGTGGATTGCTTGAGCTTAGGATTCAAGACCAGCATGAGGAAGAGTGAGACCCTATCTCTTAAAAAAAAAAAAAAATAGCCAGGCATCGTGGCGAGCACCTGTAGTCCCAGCTACTTAGGGGGCTGAGGCAAGAGGATCACTTGAGCCGAAGGGTTTGAGGTTGCTGTGAGCTACAACAGCACGGCACTCTAACGAGGGCAACATAGTGAGACTCTGTCTCAAAAAATATTTAATAATGATTATGTATAAGTGCATAAGGCTTTTCCCCGTTGATTATCTAATGTGGTAGTCATGATGCACCTCTAAGCAAGTTATGATTACACCCATGTAACACATGAGGAATTCGAATAAGATAATTAGAGGTCAAGGTCACAGAGCAGGTTTATAGAAAAGTCGGTGACATAATCCCAGCTTCTGATCCTGGGACCGAGACACCTCTGACACATAGTGGACACTTTCTTGGCTAGAGTGACTTTTGTCTCTGAGTTGCAGGTCTGGCAGGGGCTATATTTGCGGTGACTCTGGGTCTGCATCAGGCTTCACCACCTTGGCCACTGTCTGCAGCACGGTGCTGTCTTCTCCCAGAAAAACTCCCACGGAGGAGGGAGTGACCACCCCACCTGATGCCACAGGCCCAGCCAGCAGTGGCCATCACAGAGGTGTCACAACTTCTATCCAGAAGGCTTGGTGATAACACATGCATTTTCACAAGGCTCGCCACAGGGATTTGGTGCTACATAATTCAAGACTTCTCTGTTTAAAATTCATGGAAAATAAATAAAACATAGAGAAGAAGGCATTTCTCAAATCAAAAATACAGGTTGTACGGGTGGCGCCTGTGGCTCAACGGAGTAGGGCCCCAGCCCTATATGCCGGAAGTGGCAGGTTCAAACCCAGCCCTGGCCAAAAAACGCAAAAAAAAAAAAAAAAAATACAGGTTGTGGTATAAAAATTCTCATCTTTTCTGTTTTTATATCCAAATACGTAACCTTATGTCCAGCCACACACAAACACAAATCTCTTGGTGCTAAAGTGGGATCATGCTCATGCTGCATGCACAATGATCTGTTACTTGATTTTATTTTTTCATGGGCAAATACGTTATGAACGACTGTCTGTGTCCTACAGTATTATTGCACAACAGAAGCAATAGTGAAGTGTCTGATTCTTTCCTCCAGCACTTGCTTGCAGAGAGATGAATGAGTATTTCAAAGATTTCTTTCAGAGCTGCATTTCCAACTTCCTGAAAGTGTCCACTCCTCTCGAATTGTCTCTGCCGCTCCAGAGTATCCTGTATAAGCTCAGAGCGGAGGTGGATGCCCTGCCAGCTGAGCAGATAAAGGCACTGGCCACCCTCCTGGGGAGTCCCTCTGAGCCTCTCTCTCACAGGGATGGCTTTAGTTGGCTCAGCACTGGGAGGGTCCCCTGGATGTGGGGACTGTGGCGACCCTGGACACAGATGATTACACAGTCAGGGCTCCAGGGACGTGAATGAGACACCAGCTTATTCACATGATGACTTAGATCCCAACCCCCAATGTCTCTGGAGCTCAAAAGGCCTTCAGGTACATGGGATCATTTAGGAAAAGGGACAAAATCCCTCGCTTGGCTCTCTTTCTCCACCTCGCACTCACCTACCATGTCCACAGCTCCACCCCAAAATCCCCCTCCTGTACCCTCCCACTCGATTCCCCTTTATGATCGAGGAAAGCCGCCCCTCTCTTTTCCACTGCCGCACGTTTCCAGGACACATTTGTGCTTCTCACACATAAAGGACATGTGTTGTTCAGAAGGGGGAACGGCTGATTCAGGGCAATGTCTGAGGTCAGAGAGACACATTCAAATTCTGCCTCTTCCTTCCTCTGGCCTCAAGAATGTCCCTGTAACCCTGAGCCTCGCCCCCCAGTGCGGTAAAGAAGGGGAATGGATATTCATCATGGGTGGGAGCCACTCTGACAACGCTGATGTCCCGGGGAGGAGGCTGGATGCACCTGCGTGAGCTCCCTGTTGCACTGTGTTCTCTGCCTGAACCGTGTGTGTTTCAGCAAAACATGAAAAACGACTGTTAAAGGGTCAGAGGAAGCGCCTCGGATGCCCGGAGTGTGGAGTGTGCCCATCCTCTCAACTCCCACCCCACCCGCAACCCTGGGCCGGCCTGGATGCAAGCGTGTTTCTCCCCTCATAGCAGAAGCCATGTCCTTACCTGGACCCAGCTCATCAACTCTTCAGCCGACACCCACCCCTTTGCTTGGCTCCTTTCAATAAACACAGTGCAGTCGCCATCATGGGAGAGCTATTTCTGCTGTGATAGGAGAGGGTTGGGACTAAGGGTCAGGGAGGGTGCCTTCTCTGTAGCTGAGACAATGAAAACACCTAATGGACGCGCTGCGGTAACAAAGGTAAGCTGGACCAATGGCACAAACTTCTCACACAGGGAATGTGACAGCTGTACGTGGTCCTGAAGGGTTTTCTCCAAACTGTCACCGAGCAATGCTACCCCGAGCTTATATTTCCATGCACAGGATCTAATTTATTTTCTCTCTGATTAAAAGCCATGATACCAACCTCAATGAGTTTTCAGTTTAATAGAGACACAGTTGTATTACCAATTACATAACTGTATCTGAGGTCTGACAATTAAGTTCAAGAATTCATCCTAGAACGAGTGCTACATGCCTCACTGTTAAACACTCTGCACTCACAGTCACCCTGGGAAAGGGACCTGCCGACCTTTGTTCACATCCCATCCCCCTTTTCTGCATCTTTTCTCTTCCCAGATTGGAAACTCCATACTGCATAAGCACCTGCCCTTCAAAAAAATTATGTTCTCATATTTTTTTCTTTGTTTGTTTTGAGATAGAGCCCGGCTCTGTCATGTGCTGTGGCAATGAGCCTAGCTCATAGCAACCTCAAATTCCTGAGCTCAAGCTATCCTCCTGCCTCAGCCTCACAAGTATGTGCCACAACACCTGGCTAAGTTTTCTATTTTTAGTATAGATGGGATCTCCCTCTTGCTCAGGCTGGTCTCAAACTCCTGACCTCAAGTGAGCCTCTTGCCTCGGTCTCCCAGAGTGCTAGGATGATAGGCGTGAGCCACCCCACCCGGCCTCCTTCACATTGCTCACCCAAGAACAACGTACGGCCCTTTGTGCCTGGCTTGTAAAGTAAGGTGAAGACATGGCACATGTGTCACTAATACGAGCCCCTGTCACCCAGGCAGTGACCTTCACAGATGCACTTGGAAGTTCTGGTCCGGCAGTACAGTGTTGGGAGCAGAGCCGGGCTATTCTCTTGGTTTCTGGTACCTGGTCCTGTCGTGAGCACCATAATTGAAAAGCTGCAGAGCCAGAGACATCGCTCAGTCCTCTGACTGTCCCAGGGGATGAGGACCTCCAGCTTACGGCCCACAGATGGGTCATTGATGGTTTGTTGGCACAGTGAAGGCAGCGCATGGAAATCCCAAGGGTGAAAACATGTGTCTCAAACACCTGGGCTTTGGTCATAGCATCTTCTTTTTTTTTTGACACGGGAGTCACTATGTCAACTAGTGCTGTGGCATCCCAGCTCACACAACCTCCAATTCTTGGGCTCAAGTGAGTCTCCTGCCTCCGCCTCCCGAGTAGCTGGGACTACAGGCGTCCGCCACAACGCCCAGCCATTTTTTGGTTGTAGCCGGCATTGTTGTTTGGCGGGCCCGGGCTGGATTCGAACCCACCAGTTCAGGTGTACGTGGCTGGCGCCTTAGCCCTTTGAGCCACAGGCGCCGAGCCCATAGTTTTTTTTTTTTTTTAAACTATATATAGTCCTGCCCTCCAACGGTCTGAGGGACAGTTAATTGGCCCCCTGTTTAAAAAGTTTGAGGACACCTGCCTCTGTCTTTAGGATTCGCGTGTCATAAATGGCACCACTGTGTTCCCAGTTGCTAAGCCAGAATCCCTGAGTTTTCCTCACCCACCCCATGTCCGTTTCTATCACCATGTTTACTTCATCTTTCATGTTTAGGTTACTTGCAGAGGATGTAGCAATCCTTTGAGGACAAGATAGGTCCCTGTTAGATACATTTGTACCACCCATACTTCTTTTTTTTTTTTTTTTGAGACAGAGTCTCACTTTGTCACCCTCAGTAGAGTGCTGTGGCGTCACAGCTCACAGCAACCTCCAAGGGCGATTCTCTTGCCTCAGCCTCCCAAGTAGCTGGGACTACAGGTGCCCCCCACAATGCTCGGCTATTTTTTGGCTGTATTTGTCATTGTTGTTTGGTAGACCCGGGCTGGATTTGAACCCACCAGTTCCAGTGTATGCGGCTGGTGACCTAGCCCCTGAGCTACAGGTGCCAAGCCCACCCATAATTCTTTGTGGAAAATTTCCCAACTGTGATGAGTAATTGCACAATTGGAGTCCATTTTCTTTCCCCTGCTGTGTTGCTAGCTCCCTTGTGCATGCTTGGTGCTCAGCACAGTGCCTGGTTCACCTCCAAGGGATTTTGGTTCACCTCCAAAAGGTGTATTCATTTTGACATTTCTTTCACTTTACCACTTTTTGGTATACGTCTCACTGTGGACATGCAGACCTTTGTTCACATCCCATCCTGCTCTTTTGCATCTTTCCCTTCCCAGTTGGAAACTCCATACTGCAGGGGATGGCTCTGGATGTGGCATGTTAAGGGCACTAAACCAAGGACCTGGCACAGAGCTTATCTTCAGAGAGCTGTCTCTCTAAAAGTGACCACACAGACTGTCTCAAAGTGCTAATCACAAGATTAATGTCACATCTTTGAAGGACTCAAGGACCTGCACACAGAAAGGCCATCAGACTGCAGCCTTATCTGTCTTCTTCATTGCTACAGCTTCAGAGTTCAGTATAGGACCTGGTCCAAGGTGGCTGCTCAATAACTGTTGAATGTAAGTAGGCAGAAAGGCAGTTGCTTGGAAAGTAAGGTCACCATCCACGGCTTTGATATTGTGGCAGTTACAAGCCCTTCATTGGAAAGAACAATAGAAACAAAAGTCACACTTGTGCCTTTACCTCTGTCCTGTTTTTCCTACTTTTTTATTACCCAGAGATCTTACAGTGTCCTCCAGGCTCTGAAAATAATTGTTTTGGATAATTTGAGCATTTCCTTAAGAGTGAGCAAAGTCAGACTGTCTGGAGGTGCATGGGGAACATAAATCTTAATAATTAGGAGTTCTGATTTACAAGCGGGGAGCTATTTTTCACTAAATGAATGAGTGGAGTAGGCAGTGAATAAATTTCCATGATGCCCCCTACTTTCTAATGATGGTAGGCTACTGTTCATGTTAACTACTTTCCAACAGGCTAAGGCGCCAGCCACGTACACCTGAGCTCTCCGGTTCGAATCCAGCCCGGGCCCGCCAAACAACAATGACGCCTGCAACCAAAAAATGGCCGGGTGTTGTGGCAGGTGCCCGTAGTCCCAGCTACTTGGGAGGTGGAGGCAGAAGCTTCGCTCGAGCCCAGGAGTTGGAGGTTGCTGTGAGCTGTGATGCCAAGGCACTCTATCCAGGGTGACAGCTTGAGGCTCTGACTCAAAAAAAAAAAAATTACTTTCCAATATACAACTGCCAACAGTTTGTCAGGAAGCATTTATCTATCTGGGTATAGACGTTGTGGAGGACACAAAAGGAATATGGTATTTATTCAAGAAATTTTCAGTCTAGTTTGGGTAGCAGGTGTATGTACTCACATGTATGAGGTGGGGTTGAATTGGCAAGTGCAGTGTTCCACAGGGTTCTCACGGGCCACCTGTTCCCATCAGAGACATCCATTATGCGCACTGGTCCCATTAAACACCTGAAAAGGATGGGGGAAAAGAGGGCTAATTGCAGCCATAATTAGGAGAATGGCCAATATACATTCACTATTTCCTAAGGGCCAGGGACTGTGAAGGGTGCTTCCAAGCATCGTCTCATTTGATCTTTACAACTGCCTGCAGTAGCTACTATTTTCTCAGTTTTACAAATGAGGAAACCAAGATTGGACAGGTCGAGTAACTTGCTGGAGCTGCCACAGCAGGGGTTAGGGATCAAGAGCCCTTGATGCCTGAGTCTGTGCTTTTAACTCCAGCTCTGTGTTGGTCTCTCCGCCCTGCCTCCACTTTCCATCCACTTCTTACCACATCCTGAGGGGAACAGGCTGCTTCTCCCAAAACTTCCAGTAAAGAATCTCTAGCCAGGAAGAGTATGGGAATTCAGGACTGTGTTGAGGTGGGAGGACTTTGCTGATAAGACGACGCCTTAGATCAATCTTTGAAGGGATCATGCAATTTACTTGGAAGAAGTAGAAGGAGATTCAAGGTGGGGGAGTATGAAGAAAAGAAGATGGTATGACCTGGCTCGGTGCCTGTAGCTCAGCGGCTAGGGTGCCAGACACATACACTGGAGCCAGCAGATTCGACGCCAGGCCGGGCCTGCCAAACAACAAAGACAACTACAACCAAAAAATAGCCAAACATTGTGGTGGGCGCCTCTAGTCCCAGCTACTTGGGAGGCTGAGGCAAGAGAATCACTTGAGCCCAAGAGTTTGAGGTTGCTGTGAGCTGTGACACCACAGCACTCTATCCAGGGTGACAGACAGCTTGAGGCTCTGTCTCAAAAAAAAAAAAACAAAAAAAAACTATGGACAAATTCCTATGCATACTGCACATATCTTATTTTGAAGTAAAAAACAAAACGGAGATAAATGCAATTCACACCACTGCATGTGGCCGGTGGGCTGTAGTTTGAGGACCCCTGGGAGGAACTGATAATAAATTCAGCCTGGGATGTGCTGAGCTTGAGATGCCTAAAGGACACCGAAGTAGCCAGAGTGATGATTTACATTGTTCCTCACTTAGAACCTTCCTAATGCCTTTAGAATAGAACCCACACTTTGGGGGGTGGCCCTTGCCAATCTCATCTCATATTTCTCTTCTCACTCCCTGCCCTAAACCACAGCAACCTTCTCTCTCGAGCACTCCACCCCTATTCTTCCTTGTCTACACAGACCTACCCCCAGGATTTGCACAAATGATTCTTCATTACTCATGTTTGAGCTTAAATGTTCTCCTAGAAATTTTTCCTAACTTCAGAACTTATTCAAATCCCATCACCCTGTTTTATTTTCTTCAGATGCCTTTTTGCCCTCAGAAAGTATCAAGTATTGGCTCGACGCCTGTGGCTCAACGGGCTAAGGTGCCAGCCACGTACACCTGAGGTGGCGGGTTCGAATCCAGCCTGGGCCCGCCAAGCAACAATGATGGCTATAACCAAAAAATGGCCGGGCGTTAGGGCGTTGTGGCAGGCGCCTGTAGTCCCAGTTACTTGGGAGGCGGAGGCAGGAGACTCGCTTGAACCCAGGAACAGGAGGTTGCTGTGAGCTGTGATGCTACGGCACGCCATCCAGGGTGACAGCTTGAGGCTCTGTCTCAAAAAAAAAAAAAAAAGAAATTATCAACTACACTCATCTTGTTCATGTCTGTCTCCCTACCCTAATTTCACCCAGAGGGTGAGATCCACCTGTCTTGTTCAAAGCTGTATTGTCAGTACTTAAAACATAGCCTGGCAGGTAACAGAAGTTCAACACCCATTGAATGAGT
>CAUYON010206091.1:0-51390 GCA_963573935.1 Arctocebus calabarensis | reverse complement strand
ATGATGTGATTTTTGGCCTTCAGGATATATACCCAATAAAGGATGCCATGAAGGCTATCTGTAACAGTACGATGAAAACATTTCTGAATGTATATGAATCGTGCCCTATGATTGCACCAATGTACAGAATTATGATTCAATAAAATTATTAAAAAAAAAGTCCAACAACATATTTCACTGAAATAGAAAAAAAAATTCCTAAAATTTTTATGGAACCACAAAAGACCCCAAATAGTCACAAAAATCTTGAGTTAAAAGAATATATCCTTGCAAAAAAAGGAATTCTTGCACAAAGCCATTATGAAAAACATTAAGGAATTTACTCAAAAATTAAAAAAACAAACAAACAACAACAACAAAAAAACAGAACTACCAAATGATTGAGCAATCCCCCTAGTGGGTATATATACAAAGGAAATGGAATTAGTATGCTGAAGAGAAATCTGCACTCACGTGTTCATTGTAGCATTATTCACAATATTCAAGATATGGAATCAACTTGTGTTCATTAACAGATGAATTGATAAAAAATGTGGTATGTATGTATATGCAATGAAATACTATTCAGCCTTTTAAAAGAAGGAAATTCTATCATTTGCAATGACATGGATGAACCTGGAGGACGTTATATTAAGTAAAATAAGCTGGGCACAGAAAAACAAATACTGCATGATCTCACTTATGGGTGGAATCTAAAAAAGGGGATCTTATAGAAGTGGCGAGTAGAACAGTGGTTACCAGAGGGGGTGGGAGGATTGAGATGTTGGTGAAAGGCTATAAAATTTCAGTTAGATACAAAGAATAGGTTTAAGAGATATATTGTACAATCTGGTGACTATAGTTGGCAGCAATGTAGTGTATACTTGAAAATTGCTAAAAGAGTAGAATTTAAATGTTCTCACCACAAAAAAAATGAGATGTGAGATAATGAGTATGATCATTGGATTGATTTATCCATTCCACAATGTATGCATATATCAAAACATTCTCTTGTACACTGTAAATATATACAAATTTTATTTATCAATTTAAACATATAAAGCATAGATTCCAAAGCCTGCTGCTAAATTTAAAACTTAGCTCCATTATGAACCCTGCTCATGGTAGCTGTGTGGGAGTTCCTTCAGTTCTCCCTGCCTTATCAGCTAATCCTTTGCAGATGCCAAGTAAAGCCCTAATACTGGATGACACTATGCAGAGAGTGATGATATAAAGGGAAGAAGTCGAAGGGTAGATTCATCATCACATGAGTGATATTCACCATTTTGTCTATTTCCTACAGCATGTGCTGCCTATGGGTAATAATACTGCTTTTACCTCAGGCAGACGATACATGCATCATTAGAATCTCGAAGTCGGAAGGGGGAATGAAGTGAGGGGTGAACAAGAGACTGAATATGGGAGTTTGAAACATTTGCTCCAGCAAGTATGCTATGTCTTCTCACTGGGTTAAAACTCCCTGCTATTGTCTTAAAGACACTGGGCAAATAATTTCTATTCTACTCCTTTGTAATGGAGACAAGTTATTGACTTGTTTATTTGATGCCATTAGCTCATCCTCTTTGGAAATTTCTAAATACTAATAACATTTTTAAAAGAAGCACACATATCAGACATTATTCTTACTGTGCTATTTGCTGATTATTTTTCTATTTTATTATACCATTGATGCAAAAGCCAGTATTTACTTTGCACTTACTATACAGTGCTTTGCATTTTAAGTATTGTTTTGTGGGTGTGAATGGTATTTCTTGCCTCCTGCACTAAATCAAATACCACATGTAAGTCATTTTCTTTTTGATAGAAACCCACCCAATGCATTAACCTAATGACAAATTTTTCCAACTCAGAAGCTATTGCATCCGTGCCCCCAGTCCCTGATTTGGTTCGAATATTTGTGTCCACCTGAAATTCACATGCTGAAACCTAATCTCCAGTGTGAGAGAAGCAGTGGGGAGATTGAGAGGTGATTAGATCATAAGTGCTCTCCGCTCTTTTGAATGAGATTAGTGCCTTTATAAAAGACATCCAAGCAAACTTGTTAGAACCTTCGGCCACATGAGGACCCAGGAAGACACAACAAGAAAGTGCCATCTTTGAAGCGGAGAGCTAGCCGAAACACTGACTCTGCTGGCACCTTGGCCTTGGACTTCTTGGTCTCCAGAATGCTGAGGAAATAAATTCTGTTGTTTATAAATTAGTCTAAGGGGTTTAGTTATCTCATCTCAAATGGATTGAAACTGTGCCCATTTGCCTTTGGCCCAGGGAAAGTGAGTGATCCATCTGGAAAATGAGGGTTTGGTTCCCATATCTTGATAATATACCTCTCTAGTTATTAAATCACTTTTCTGGGGTTTTTTTTCCATTTGAATACTGCAAACTCTAGCACACATTCTTACCCAGAAGGCTGAAGAGCTATATACATAATATTTGTACACCTTAAAATATGCATGCTATACGTCAATTAGGGAGTTTAAAAACTGTAAAATTAATATAAATGACAATGGATCTCCTCCATCTTAACTGCCTCACAGAAAAACATCAAATTATTCTTAGGTTTTTGCACATAGAATACTGATTATTTTTTTTTAACAGAGAGGCAAAGAACAAGTGAAAACAAAAGAGGGAAAAATTTTCTACACTGACTAGAATGCTTAAGGTTAAAGATCTGAAGTTTACTGAACATATATACTGGTTGTTCAGTGAGGCTATTAACCTGTTAAGGGCAATGCAGCAGGGAGCAGCTGAAACTTCATAGGGAACAAGGGTCCTTGGAGTTCGGCATGAGCCCCATTGCAGACAATCTGTTAACAAGGCCTTTTGGAAGTATGAAAATCTGGTCTGCACTCTGAGGAATGTTATTTCTAAAAACCAAAGTACGTACGACTTCAGGAGAGGTGGAGACGCCAGGCAGGCTATTTCTATAATGATGGAATAAAGGGCAAGATCTGTGATTTATGGTGACAAAGAAAGACTAGTAAATCATTAATAGCCATTATCGAGACAGGATGAGTCACTTGAAATATACCACCAGCAAACACCCAAACCAAGCTGCACATTATTCACAAAAATCCCAGTTGTCTGCAGGCTTCCTATTAAATCCTCGCGCTGTGGACAAGAGGCTCAGTACACCGGAAGGCAGGTCACCACTTTACTGTTGCATCCAGCCTTTGGAGGGAGCGCGTCTGACTTTGAATAATGACCTCAGAGGTGTAGGTGCACCCATATTTTCTGCACACACTTTTTCCCACTCTCCAGCCATCCATAAATATTGTGATTTCGCATGTGCACTGTTTTCCCTTCTGCCTGGAACACCCTTTCCTTTTTGTATGTGCAACACATTTTCTTCACGTCTTTACTCAAATATTACCTCTGCCATGACACTTTGTGCCCTGCGAGCATAGTACTCTCCTCCAGCTCACAGAAATCCCAGAGCACTTTGGACCAATCCCTTAGTCCATACTACATAAGATTGCCAGGGTCTTGTTTGTGAGTCTGTCTTTTGCTCATCATTACAAGGCATCCCTAGTATGGTAGTTGGCACATAGCAGATGGTTCATAAATGACTCTTAATTTAACAATTATTTCTGTGAGACAGGTAGAGCAGAAATTTTCAGCCCCATTTCCCAAAAGAAGAAACGGGGGCCCCAAGAAGACAATTGCCCCACCCGTTGTTACACTGCTGATCTGTGCCAGAGTTGGAACTCGCACCCAGAGCGGCTAATTCCTATTTTAATATTTATTCAATTGCAACATAGAGTCTCTGCTATGCTTAGGGGTAGCATCTAAAATATCTGGGTTCTTTAGAATAAGAGAGGCCCTTCTGTTGATCCATAAATCTCCTTTATATTAGAATGAGCTTTGGAACAGACTCAATGTCCCTGGAGATCAGCTTCTTGCTTGGAGAATAAAAGCAGCCCTTGCTATTTCAAGGCCCTAATTTCCACTTGGAACTTGTGAAAATGAAACAAATGCCAGCAGATCTTCTCAAATGCAAGCTCCCTTGTGAAGCCGTCCCACATCTGGGCCTGCCCCCAAGTCCAAATGAATCCTGTCATTTTTAGCTGACAGCTCTTCATTGCTGGCTCTTTGTGAAACTCCCATTATACCTTATCATACAGTGAATGATGTGCCCTATCTTTTTCCTAAGGTGTGAGCTTTTGGACGGCAGGGCTTGATGTCACTGCACAGAGTGCACAGAGTAATTTGTGACTGACTGAGGATTTACACTACAACTTGCTTCTCATCTCCTTGTAATCTTTCCCAGAGCCCAAAATGAGCCACTCCCTCTCTTCCATGCTCGCTCAGCAAGGGCGGCTCCATGAGCCAGCTGCTAGCTTAATGAATAAGGAACTACAGGTGGAATCCCTCAGAGCAAAAGCCATTACGAAGAAGGACTGTGTAAAACAAGCTTTGAGGGCTTGGGTGGTCTGATCACATGAAGTCCTGCCAAACTGACAATCAGGCCCAAATGCTTTCCTGGTTCCTGGCCATTTTGGTGTGAGTCATTTGCATCTAAACTGGAAAGAAGGAAGATCTACTGATAAAGTTTGGGAGAAAGGGTTCCTGACATCATACCAAATTTATCCTTCAAGTAATTTTTCTGTGGAATATTCCAAGTGTATAAGCAGAACTAACCCAATCATATATAATGAAAGAATAGGGAAGACATTGCCGTTTGAATATGATAGTAACCCTATCTTAATTGCTCAAAACACAAGTTTCCTCTTGATGACTCAACATGGACAAACTACTGCCTATTTCCTTTGATTGAGCTAAATGTAGGACACTATTACTGTGACACGTAACCCATAGTAGACACTTTATGCACTGTAGTCAAGATTACAAAATCCCATTGTGTCAAAGTACTCCCAAGTTACAGACCTGCATTTCTAACTGTAGTCTGTCATGCCCACCTCAGACTCATTATTTGAAATTGATAGTCCAAATCTTCCCTTACTAGAGGAAGTGATGTGATGTAGAGGGGACAAAGAGACTTTGGTTAACATACCAGCTCTGCCATTCATTAGTGGTGTGCTTTTGATCTATTGGAACTTTGGTTTACTAAATGTAAAAGTGTGGATATGAATAACAAAAACAAAAACCTCCACAGGGTGGAAAGGTGCCAGGACACCCGTCAAGCAATTCTCATGTCCTCTTGTCTCATAGCATTTGCTCCCTACAATGTCCTTATGAAGCGGGTATTATAATTCATCTCATTTTACCGAGGTAGCACGAGGAGCAGTGCTGCTGCCGAACCCATCTTCTTGTGCACAGTGAACTGTGCTTCTGTAATATATATACAGGACCCTTGCTGTGCGGACTAAACAGGACAGAGGAGGAGCACCGAACACACAGGCTGGAATATACCAAGTCCTCAGGAAGCGTAAATCTTCGAACCATTCCCTGTCTTCTCCAAAATGTCTCCTTCTTCTCCTATAGTGAGTTTTTGTTAACAGTACTCCAATCCACTCTTAGTATGCAGGGAGGACGTGCTCAATGCAGTTTTTCTCACTAGCCCATATCCAGATGGACTCCAAGTTCTATTAAAAACTTTCTCATACCATACTTGTGCTTTCTTATGTATTCTAACTCTTCACTGCCTTTAGCTTGGTCTTCTGTCCTTCTAGTCTGGGCTACGAAACAGTCCACTAGCTGATATCCCTGCTTCAAATTTATCCTCCAGAGTGCAACCAGAGATTTTAATTTAAAAAAAAAAAAAGCAGAATTGGCAGAGACTTGCCACTGGGAAATGAGGCATTTGTCAACGGGCAACACCTGCTCTGTTTGAGCTTTAAGAAGCGAGAAATACACTTCTCTGATGCTTGAACTACTATACATTTTTTTGCTTTGACAACTTGTTTTAGAGCAAATAATCTCATCATGTCACTTCAAAAAAAATGTTGTTTAAAGGATACATATATACAGTTATATGGGGGAATAACTTCAAGAGCACGATTGTATAGCATGGTGACTATAGTTAATGGTTGATATATTTATTCTTTAAAAATACTAACAGAGTGGACGTTGTGTTCTCACCACAAAATGATAATTATGCAACGTAATATATTTGTTAATAAGCTATATTTCACCATTACATAATGTATGTGTGTGTGTCTATATATATATCCTTCAAAACATCATGATGCATACAATAAACATATATAATTTAATATGTCAATGTATTTATTTATTTAATTTGTTAATTTATTATTCTTTTTTGAGACAGACTCTCACTCTGTTACCCTGGGTAGAGTGTCTTGGTGTCATCATAGTTCATAGCAACCTCAAACTCGGGCTCAAGCAATCCTCTTGTCTAAGCCTCCCGAGTAGCTGGGACTACAGGTGTCTGCCACAATGTCCAGCTATATCTTTCCTATTTTCAGTAGAGACAGGTTCTCAGTCTTGCTCACGCTGGTTTCAAACCCCTGAGCTCAAGCAATCCACCTGCCGTGGCCTCCCAGAGTACTGGGATTAGAGGCATAAGCCACCATACCCAGCCAATTTCATATGTCAATTTAAAAATAAATCGACATTTAAAAAGGAATAATGCTGCCCTTTAATCACTATAGGATATCCTGTATCACTTCTAGATCATTATCCACTTGATTTTACCACATAGAAGTCCTTCAAAATAGGCATGCTATTTGGCTATTATTTCCTCACATCTTCCTTATCACTGCCATTTTCCAAAAGCTTATTACTCTTCCACATTCAATGGGAATGTTAATAGCTGGATCCTCATTCTTCTTACAACCTTGGCAGTTCCACTATATTAAGAGACTTCTTTGCTTTCAGGATCTATCTGTGCAACATCCTGAACCCCAGTGATTTCCAATTAGACACCAAGTACCATCAATACTACCTCTTGAATATATCATATACCCATATCCTTCTTCAAAACATTATTTAGTGGAAAAACTAGTAGCTTGAAGTCAAACTGACCTGTACTGCCCTGATAATGACAGCATTGGGGCAAGTCATTCTTCTTTTTTAACATTCATTCTCTGGATCAGTTAGATAGGGATATTATAATTACACTGAATAGTTGTGAATATTAGAGATGTTTTACATTTAGTACCTAACACATACTACATGTTCAATACATAGTATATTACATATACGCATCATAATATCTAATGATTAGTATTTATTATTCAAGTATTATTGCAGCTTCCTGGCTAAATACCTCATCATCAGCCTCACCTTCCTCTAATCTGCCTCTATACTGCTCCCAGAGTGATCTGTCCAAAATGCAACTATGTTTGATTTCTTCCTCTGTAATTAACTCTTCAATGGCTCCCCATCATTTTATGGCAACATAGCCTATAAGCATCTCTCCCTACTGCAGACCGCTTCCCAGTACCGCACTTGGGTCCAGTCACATCAAACTTCTTCCAGTTCCTTCAGTATGTCATCACTGCCTCTCTGCCTTCACTCCGTAGGCCTTCATACCTGCTATACTCTCTATCAAATATTTTCTCCTTGTCTTTTAATCTAATTTACTTCACACATCTTTTAGATCTTAGGTTAAAGGTGATTTCCTCTGAAACTTACTGTTGCTCTTCCCCACAGACTCACTTCACTGCCCCTGCTAGATGCCTCAATAGTGCTATTTTTCCCATCACATCTCATAAGAAACATGAATTTTTTCATGCCTGATGTCAATTCATGAATACCTGTCTTGGTGCATGCCATGTCCTCTGGCTGGCATACTTTCCTCCACCTCATGTCCGTCTCTCATCTGTTTGACAGTTACCTACAATTCCTTCAAGATTCAAGAGAAAAACTCGGTCTTGCTTCCTTGCTCAACTTTCTTTGATGCACCCTTTTGGGTGTTCCTTATGCTGTCATTCCATCACATCTTTAACCTTCCTTTATTTCAAGAATTTTATATTATTGGGTAGATATCCGTGTGTATCTCTAACTACCATACTGTAAAGCCATTAAGAGTATAAACTATGACCGGGTGTGCTTATGTCTGTAATCCTAGCACTATGGGAGGCACAGCTAGGGGGATTGCTTGAGCTCAGGAGCTCGAGACCAGCCTGAGCAATAGTTAAACCCCAACTCTATGAAAAATAGAAAAAAAAACCAAGTTGGGCATTGTGGCAGGCACCTATAGTCCCAGCTACTCAGGAGGCTGAGGCAGAGGGATCACTTGAGTCCAGGAGTGTGACATTGTTGTGAGCTATGATGACGCCACAGGACTCTACCCAGGGTGACACAATGAGAGTTTGTCTCAAAAAAGAAAAGAAAAGAAAAGAAGAGGAGAGGAGAGGAGAGGAGAGGAGAGGAGAGGAGAGGAGAGGAGAGGAGAGAAGAGAAGAGAAGAGAAGAGAAGAGAAGAGAAGAGAAGAGAAGAGAAGAGAAGAGAAGAGAAGAGAAGAGAAGAGAAGAGAAGAGAAAAGGAAAGAAGAGTATGAATGTCTTATTTATTGCTGTACCTCAGCAAATCATCTCAGAACCTTAAACATAATAAACACTTGTAAATGTATTGAATGAATGTTTCAAGTCAATGGGATCAAATCATTTCAAATCCAATAAATATTTGTCCCTCCTATTAAGATAATGAGCAGGATCTTTTTTTTTTCTTTTACCACGTGTTATGCTTTATGCAACATGTATATAGAGAGTAAGAAGAAAGAACAATACAATCAATATGTTTACCCAGATCCTCATAAATGAAATGTCATTAATTTAGATGAAGTTCCCTATAGATCCACATCTGAATAAGAGAAAACATAAATGTGTTCATAAATGTGTGTACCATTAGGCTGGGCTCTGCTAATTTTTTGTGTATCATTCCTATTTTTATATGTGTGCCGCTGAAGTAAGCAGCAGGTAATGGACTTGGGTCTGCATGATTGTTCTGAGGTCCCAAGATGAGGCCAGGCAAGGCTTCTTTCTAAACTGCCCCAGATATACACCCATGCAACGCCTGCTGACATTTTTCTATGAAGTTTTTCTTCCCTAGTTTTTCCATGGAACTCACATAGGATTCTGAGGGTGGAAAATAATTAATGATAGGGATACTGCAGAATAACACTTCCTGTAAAATCCTACATGTACTGCCCTCCTTATCTACTTAGTACTTTTCATGCACCTGCAAGACAGGCATCAGCTACATTATTGTCCGACTGGAGAAAGCATAGTTTATGACTTGTGAAAGGTCACTAGGTGAATCAATTGTAGGGCTATAAAGAGAGAAGCCAGGCTTTTATCTCTCAGTTTTGAGCCTACATCTCCCTCCAGACCCACTTTCCTGGATCCAAGGTGAACTCTCTACTGCGTAGATCAATGGCTTCATCATGCTTCTGTGCTTCTGCACTTCTTCTATTCTGTACTTCAGAATAAGCACAAGGTCATCCAACATAGACTCCCATCTCATCCAACTTGACTTTCTTGTCCAATTCAGACTAAAATGAAAAACCAAGGGTCACTATCTTCCCATTCATCCAACTTTATTTTTAGGTAGCTAGTGCTTTGCTCTACTTCATCCTCTGCCCTCCTCAATCTTTATATTTCAACATTCCCATCCTCTCCCTCTCTTCTCTACCCCTCCTTCAAAACTCAAAAGCCTATCCTCTCTTTCTTTTAATGTTCAGCTTCTCCTTTATCCTGTTCTCCTCATCCATTCTCTATTCTTTCACTTTTATTATTTGCAACCTCTACTGGGTTCAATTCATCTGTCTACCATTCTCTCCTCCCTCTAGTTCCTCTTCCATTTGCTTACTGTCTTTACTCATCCTCATCTCTTCTTCCTCATTCTGTCCCTCTATCAACCTCATCTTTCCATACGTCTTCTCTTCTGTCTGCATTTACTCCACTCCATTCTTTATATAAGTGTGAACTCTTACTGCATGTTATTACAAGCATGCCCTCTTCCATCTATTCTTTCACTAATGTTTTATTTTCTCCAAATTCTCCTTCATACTTCATATCCACCCATACTTGTCTTCTTTCCTATCCTCTCCAACTCCTCTTCAGCACTGGTACCTAACTTTGTAACCTTCCATGCAATGTAAGAAGAGATGTCTTTCTTCCTTTACCAATAAAGGATACCCCTTTTATGGTTTTCTCTGGGAACGTGCTGTCACAAAAACATTATGTTTACTGTATCTTCAATCTTTGTCCTTCTGCTGACTCCTGTAGTATCTCACAAATATGTGCATGTCTCTCCATTAAAAAAAGGCAAGTTTTTTTTTTTTAAACCTCTGAATGTAGCTATTACTTAGCCCTTCCTTTCATTTTTCAAACTAGCTTCTGGAAAGTATTTTCTAGATTTCCACTGAAAATACTGTTCCCACTACCTTAACTCCAATTCCTAAAACCTCTCCATTGCATTAGCCACTCCACTGAAGTACTGTGTATGGAGAACACTAATGGTCTCCATGTTACCAAACCTAAGACACACTTTTAAGTCTCTATGTTACTTGATCTCCTGAAATAGTTAAAAACATGGTAAAAATGTGCAAATAATATTAAACAGCATGACGTGCAGCTAAACTACCAGGGTATGAATGCTGGTTGAACCATCTACTACCTAAGTGAACTTAAAAGTTGTTCTTACACACTTTGTGTCTCAGTTTTCTCATATGTATAGTGTGGATAATACTACTTATATCATAGAGTTGTCATGCAGATTGTAAAAGTAGAATAATTATAACAGTGTCTGGTATATTGTTTGTACTATACTGATGCTATTATTGATCACTAGTATCTAGAAAACCATGAAGACTCTACCAAAAGACTCCTAGAATTGATAAGTAAATTCAGAAATTCTCCGGTTACAAAATCAATGTACATTAATCAGTAGGCCTTCTAAATACCTATACCTGCCCAGTGGAGAATCATCCTACTCTTGTTTAAACTCTTTACTCCTTGATTTACCAGTCAAAATGGATTAAGAAACAATCCGAAAATCTCAATATCTTAAATCAATAAAGGTTTATTCTCACTGTCTATCTGGGGATGGAGGTGGGAGTGCTTGCTTCCACATCAGTCTCAAGAAAAAACAGAATGATGGAGACAAGACTACCTAACTTTATACTAGTCACTGAGGCCAGGGGAAAGCAACATGACCCAAAAGAACAAGTTACATGACAGTCCTTTACACACCCATAATTACCCATATATTTGGCATTTCAGTTAATATTATTTGTGATTATCTAATTAGTCTTTTCTCCCAGTTATATTATGATTGTCCTAAGCACAGAGATCGTTTATCATTAATGTATGCATACCTAGAATTTAGTTTAGGACCATGTATATATTAAGAAATCAAAACATATTTGGTGAATGAATAAAATGAAATGGATACTTGCCTTTCTTCCATCCACAATTTCCCTCCCTCTTGTGCATCTCCTCCAGTGTCCCTTCTTCTACTTCTCTATGACTTGTCTTCTTTTGTCCCATCTACAATAACTGCTTTGCCAAGTTCTCCTGTCTCTTTAGAACATGCTAATATCTAGCCTGTTTATTTTACTCTATATTCTCCTTTATCTTCTCAGCTTTTCCTCTTTATTTATTTATTCATTTATTTATTTGAGACAGAGTTTCACTTTGTCACCCTCGGCAGAGTGCTATGGCATCACAACTCACAACAACCTCAAATTCTAGGGCTTAAGTGATTCTCTTGCCTCAGCCTCCCTGCTAGCTGACTACAGGCACCCGCCACAATGCCTAGCTATTTTTAAAGACGAGGTCTCACTCTTGCTCAGGCTGGTCTCAAACTGGTAAGCTCAGGCAATCCACCCGCCTCTGCCTCCCAGAGTGGGAGGATTATAGGCGTGAGCCACCACACCCAGCCTAACTTTTGCTTTTTTCCTCTCTTCTCATGCTCTTTCTCTTTTCTCTATCCTTCTCTCCCTGATTATATGTGTGTGTGTATATATATACGTATTACATATATATCTCCTCTCCAGATTTTATGTTTATAACTCAAATTATATATATATACATGATGTACAAATGAGTGTGTGTATATGTATATATGTATGTATACATATATGTATGGACATATGGACACATACATATATGTATACATACATATATACATATACACACACTCATTTGTACATCATGTGTATATATATATATATATAATTTGAGTTATAAACATAAAATCTGGAGAGGAGATATATATGTAATACATATATATACACACATATCTGATCACTCTTCTCCCCCCTCCGCCCTCTACTTATCGTTTCTATACACTGTCCTTCTTTTCTCTATTGCTTCTCCTTCATTCTATGCTTATTTATCCTCTAGTCTCTCATCTCCTTCTCTCTCATTTAACTTTTCTCTTTTTTAAGCATTCGTTTGTTTTCCTTTCTTCCTTGGCCATCTTCCTGTCTCTCAAATTCTTGGAGAAAAAAATAAGTAGCAAATTTGAAATAATGAGGAACTAGTATACAGGCAGACATACTTCATTTGTTCATCATGCTTTTACCAAATACGCATTGTTTGAGTTTCGTTGTGCAAAATAACAAATACAAAAATTTCAAATTGTCATAGAACCTGTACTGAAAGATTGCACCTATTCTTTTAAAAAATGTTCACTCAGGTACACAAATTCAATACTCATTAATGAAGGGGGAGGCTTCAGCAAAGAATAACTTCTGGTGGAGAAACAAGTGAAAGCATAAAAGCAAACACATGAACTGAGAAAGTTTGTTAGTATTAGGGCAAAGAATCTTATTGTACTACAAATGCTTTCAAAGTTATTCTTTTTGGCAGCAAAATTCAATGCCTAATGACACTAATGACAGCAACAATGAATCATGAAATACATAAAATTATGAAGTTTTTGTGCATTGCAAGGGTGAAAGGTATGAGAAATATTTTATATTCAATAAAGATATCAGTGCTCACATATGTATGCTTTACATATATACATATGTATAGGATGTTTAAAAGATATCTCATTTGGAAATTTCACTTTTATCAAACTCCTCAGCATCCTAGGCAATGTGGCATAAAATAAATGTTAGTATAATTTTTTGTTTATATACATAAGACACTGCTTCCGAAAATACTGATTATTATCTCATTTGATTCAAATACCTCTGTGTCATAGAGGGGGTTTGTTGCTGCAGTTAAGCCTAGTCTATTCTGATTATTACAGTGTTCATGCCTGTTTATATGTGTTTGTAAGTTTGCATAATAAAGTGTCCTGAAATATGTGTGTCCCTCTGTGTTATTCTGCGTGTCTTTGAGTCTACATGCATTAATCCATCATGAACACAGATCTCTGTGTGTCTCAGAATGTTCCTATGTGTAACTCCGTATAGCATATGTGTATCTGGAATATGTGTTACGTATATACACACACAAATGTGTTGGGAAGTATCTACGTATATGTGCATTTCTAATCTATAAGCTTGACAGAATTTTTAATAAATTCACTAAAAAATGCTGCTTTCAATCCCAGTAATACCCCCAGGATACTTTAAGCATAGCCCACCACGCTCTGACCTCATTGTGTAGAGAAGGGTCCCATTGTCCACCAGTCTAAGCAGCTTGTTGGGTGTGGTCATGTTATGAGCCACTGATTTCTTGCCATTGTGGAAGAAGGTGTCAGGAGTCCAGATTTTACTAGCCAGGAGATTGTTCAATGGAAGGATCTTCATGGGTCCATCAAATTTCAGTCTTTCATCATGCCATGTCTGTCGAAAAAATACATCAATAGTGTATTCCTAGGGACAAAAAGAGAGAGAACAATGTTTCAGTAAAGTCCTGGCAAGGGTTCAATTACCATTAGCGAATATTAATTACCTTAAATATTTATTCTGCTGCAAAGCAGAAAAATTCTATTAACAGTAGTTGCTGGTGAATAAGGAAAATGATTATGGTTCAGAAACAATGCTATAGTGATCAATAAATAGAGATAACATATCTAATAAGGCTTTGCTTAGGAAGGTCACTGCCAATACTGACCCACACATCAAATGAGCTGACCATAACACTTTGCCTTATGAAAAGGCAACAGCTTCCTTCTCTATGCAGTGACATCTTTATAAGAACAACTCCTTACCTGAGCTCTACTGTTGAATGATCCCATATGAACATCAAAGGCTGATATAACAATTACCATAAAAGTATATTATGAGCATCAAAACCAAAACTGTATATTTTAACACACATTTCATTTGAGCCTCAGAGTAACAACATGTCTGTTGGTGAGTAGCTTATCATCTTCAACAAATAATGAAAACTTTTTTTCAGACAGTCTCACTATGTCACCCTTGGTAGGGTGCTGTGACATCACAGATCACAGCAACCTCCGACTCTTGGGCTTAAGCGATTCTCTTGCTTCGGCCTCCCAAGTAGCTGGGACTATAGGTGCCCGCCACAATGTCCAGATATTTTTTGTTGTAGTTGTTATTGTTGTTTAGCAGACCTGGGCTGGGTTTAACTCCACCAGCCCCGGTGTATGTGGCTGGCACCCCAATCACTGAGCTACAGGCAACAAACCCAAATAATGAAATCTTATAAATAAATAAGACAAAAACAAAATAAATACAACTAGAAAAATTGAAAAAAATGAACAGAAAATTCATGACATGGATAAAAATTGCCAATAAACATGAAAAAATGTTTCAAATTTGTTATCAACCCAAAACAAATTAAAAGAACAATAAATGTTCCAAGGGTGACAGAACAAATTGATTATATTTTTTTTATTTGGGTGCATCATCCCATAAGAAATTAATTATAAAGTCTGAATGACTATATACGTGTATATCTATGTATCTAGGGGGAGTGACTGACAGCAGACGAAAACCCTTAAAAGATGGCAGTAGCAATAGATTAGAATGCTGAGTCTGTGGCTGCCTTTTGTGAAGATGCTCCCCAAACCTAGAATTCCTTTGACATATAATGATGGCCCTTCCTGGCTCAAGGTAGTAGAGAATCTGGAATACTAGGAGTGAGACTCCTGAAAGCAAGAGAGCCACAGAAGGGATGGACCCCCTAATTCTGGATACATACTCTTCCCCAAATCCTAGGCGACCACTATACTACACACAAATGGCAGAGACCCTGGGGTTCAATGTACAAAAAGCAGATAGAAGCAATAGGGTAGTGCTCCACTAAATGAAAGAACTATACTGGCTGATGTTTGTGTGTTTTTAGACTGAAGGAATTTCTCAGTCCATTACAACTCAAGCAGCAGAAATCTGAAAATGCATTAGCTTAATGCATCAAGGAAAACCCCAAGACTAATAGCTGAAAATTCATGAGGAAGTTGTGGAAGCAAGAAAACTACTGAGAGGGTAAGTCCCAAAATCTGAATACAAGCTCTGCCCATATCTTTGACTGACCAGTAAACTACACAAGGCAATGGGACACTTCACATTGACCAAGGTGAAAACAGAAGATGAAGCATGCAGAAGTTGTACAAATACTTTGGTTTAAAATCCCCTAGCAGGTTCTAATCACATTGGGAACTAACTTTCCCTAATATAAGTTGGCCCCTGCCTTCCTCTCTGAGCTCTTCTCCAAATACTCTTCTTTCTACTGATGAGCCAGTCTAGCCCCCTCTTCCTCCAGCATGCCAAATACAGTTCTTGCCTAAGGATTGAAAGATGCTGTAATTTATTCTCTAAAGTGGAACACTTTTGAGAGGGAGAGAAGGCTGTATTGATAACCAGGATTATAAGTGTAAACTAGGACTGTGGCGGGTGAAAAGCTGGAATTAGACTCCTACATAATCCAAGATCCTGAAGGAATCCACCTTCAGCGAAAGGGGAAACTAGATCAAATGAACTGAAAAACCCAGCCCACAATACAAAAATTCAAAAAAAAGAAAGGCTAAGTGTAGAGGAGAAGGTATTTCTACTGATATTTAGCAGCCTCAATCCTGATCTTATGCAAGTGTGATGTCAAAATATACACTGTCTTCCTGATCTGAAGCTTACAACCATCACGTCTCATTCAAAAGCTACCATATTAGAGAGGCGTTTTGTTGATCATCCTGTCAAAAATAGTGACCTCCCTTTCCTTTGCCATGAGTTATTTTTCTTTTTCACATCACTGAAAAATATATCTTTGTTTACTATTTCTTCTACTTCGACAGTAGGTGTTCCATGAGACCAGAGACTTCCTTCTGTTTGTTGCTATATCCTCAGCACCCAAAACTCTACCTCATATATAGTTGATGCTCAATAAGCATTTTGAATTACTAATTGAATGAATCCTCATGAAAGGATTACTAAAAGAAGCTCTTCAGGTAGTTGAAACTGAAGCCAGTAGAAAGAAGCAAGAAAGAATAGCAAGCACAAAGGTAAACTAAACAAAGAATAGGTGCCTACAAATAATAGTAAGGGCCATGAAATCAAGGTAGAACAAATAACTAGAGTAACCTAAATGGAACGAGAGCATAGAAACACATGGGTTAATGCATCCTTCTCTGGAAGAAGAGCAGAGATATTGAGCATCACTAGACTTTAGGCCAGGTATGTATAACAGAAATAACAAGGTAAAACTTAGAAAACAAGAGATAAAAACAAATGTGAACATAGAAAATGTTTCAGTCTTATAGGAAGCAAAGGAAAAAATAAAGGGTAGAAAAGCAGGGAGAAGGCTTGGTGCTTGTAGCTCAGAGGCTAGAGCGCCAGCCTATATTGGGCTGGAGCCTGGCCCAGGCCTGCCAAACAAGGGCAACTATGACAACAACAACAACAAAAAAAGCCAGGCATTGTGGCAGGTGCCTGTAATCTCAGCTGCTTGGGAGGCTGAGGCAACAGAATCCCTTAAGCCCAAGAGTTTGAGGTTGCTGTGAGCTGTGATGCAACAGCACTCTATGGAGGTTGACATAGTGAGACTTTGTCTCAGAAAAAAAGAAAGATAAAACAGGGAGAAAAGAATACATACAATAAGATAGAATAAAAAAACTGAATATAGCTGAAGGATAAACAATGTAGTTGCATGCTATATATATGCATGAGGCACATCTAATGACATATAAAAATACCAACAGTTTAAAAGTAAAGTGATAGGGAGTTTAAACACATTCTTCTTAGTAAAGTACAAGAAGGGAAAAGCAAGTATCCAATGTACTCAATACTAATACGAAGCCAGCAGATGGTCTAATACATAGCCACACAAAGGAAAAACTCAATTCAATTCATCTTGGGGGCCGAGGGGGATGAGAGAGGGGATCAAGGTGGAGGGAGGGAAGGGGATTGGTATGCTCCCATCTCATGGGCACAATGTAAGGGTATACGGCACACCTCCTAGATGTGAAACAGAACTACAATAGGGACTTTACCTTTCAAACACAAACATTAGAAACTAATCGTTTGTACCCTCATATGAATCTGAAGTTTTTTGAAAAAAGGAGAAAAAATGAAAGTAAAGTGATGGGAAATATGTTATGTGAAAATCCTTATAAAAATAAGGGTGATAGAGCTATAAAATACAAACAAAATGGACTGTAAGACAAACATTTTTATTTGTGATAAATATTATATTAAAAAAACCAAAGATCTCAAGTGGAGAATTTAGCACCTCTAACGTTGTATATATTACAATAACATGAACTCAAAATACACAGACAAAAGCTGAACCACGTGGAGACATTAACAATCTCATAGATTCTCACTAAGTGAAAGATCAGTCAGACCAATAACATACCATATGATTAAAAAATTAGAACAACCCAATTGACAACCATGAGCTAGCAAACACACATGGACTTATATACTTAACAGGTAGTAAATCATAAATGGAGCATGTATCTAAAAATATGACTGTGCTAAGCCATAGGGAAACTCTCAGGAGATAGACAAAGATTTCATATCCTATAAACGGTCTTCTTTCAACATGAGGCATAAAATTAGAAATTAAAAACAACAAAGTTTTACAATTGGAAATTGAAATACACACCACAAAAAAATTTTAAGAAACAAAAAAGAAATCTTAAGTTTTGATGTTAGAAAATATTTAAAACTGACCAATAATGAAAATGTTATGAAATTGTCTTTTGGGCTCTTAAAGTGGTACTTGGAGGGAAATAGGCCACTATACCCCACTAGCTTTTCTATTTCTAGTAGAGACCACGGTCTCATTCTTGCTCAGGCTGGTCTAAGAACTCCTAAGCTCAAGCCATCCACCTGCCTCAGCCTCCCAAAGTGCTGGGATTACAGGCATGAGCCGCTGCACCCAGCCCATAAAGGTAGGTAGCCTTATTAAGAAAAGGAAAACCAGTAAGCGAACCTACCTTAAGAAATCAGAAGGACCAGAGAATACTCCAAAGAAAGTAAAGAAAGGGATGATCAAGATAAGAGCAAAAATGAAGGGAAACAGGAAACACAAAGAAATAATATAGATGATGAACAACCCCCCCCCCCACCAAAAAAAAAGTGCCAGGTTGCTTTGAAAACAATAATAATATAGAAAACTTCTCATATATTTAATTAAGTTAAACTTAGAGGAAACAGTCATGGGTAGAGGTAGATAAGTGAAATTCTGTTATACTTATTTTCTCTACTTTGATATGTGTGTCTGAAGGCTGTAGAGAACAAATTATAAGGAAATAAGAGTTGTGACAGGGCAATCAGTCAAGAGCTTTTTACAGTTGGACATGCCAGAAACAATGGTGGCCCGAACTAGCACAGTAGCAGAGCAGGTGGTGAGTAGTAGTTTAATTTGGGATCACACATGAACATACATAAAGAGACTTTGAATAAAATAACATGAAAACAAACCAAGAAATGTATAAAAAGTAATATATCATTATCAAGTCGGATTCTTTTAAAGAATATAAAGACAACCTAATATTAGGAGATCTGTTAATGTAATTAACCATATTAACAGATTAGAGAAGAAAAATCATGTCATTAATCTTAATAGGAGGAGACAAAGTAGTATTTTTTTTTTTTTTTTTTGCTTAGCAAGCCGGGGTAGGGTTCAAACCCGCAAGCCCTGGTGCACAGGGCCGACACCCTAACCATTGAGCTACGGGCGCCCAACATAAGTTGTAAAATTTTAAATACATTTGCAACTAAACACATACATGCTCACACAACCCCCTCGTAGAAAACTAGAAATGAAACATACAGTGCATATAAGTCACATGCATTAGTGCTTACCATCATTTATCTTGTGCTTGCCCTTTCTAGGAAGTCTTGTGGAAATTCTCTTAAATCCTGCCTTTTTAAATTAAAAATCAAAACTTAAATTCCCAGAATTTCTTGGAACTAGAAGCAAGCCAGTGACCTCAGAGCCACCAAAACATGCACACACAAACACAGAGCAATGATACAGGCATTGTGTACACATTCTTTATTGTGCATGTCTGAGTTTCTGTAGGGTGTGTACTTACAGATAAAATTGTATTCATTTTAATCACATTTGTCTGCACATTTTTAATTTTTTTCAGATAAGGCCAAATGCTCCCATGATGGATTGTATCAATTTATAATTCCATTAGCAGTGTGTGAGAGCTCCATCTCTCTCCATTTTTGCTAATACTTTGTATTGTCACACTTTATTTTTGACACTTTGATAGGTCTGAAATGGTACCTAATTCATTTTATTTGTATTTTTCTGACAGTCAGAACATAGTATCATTGCTCTTTAAAAGCAGGATAACCCAGAAATAGCCCAAAGGTACATTAACAAGAGAATGGATAAGTATATGAGTAAATAGCCATACAATGTAATCATCCACAGCAGTGAAAATCAATGAAGTAGAGTAAAATGCATCAAAATGAAAAGCTTTTAATACATGGTTGAAAAAATAAGTTGTAAAATAATATGCATGCCATGATGCATTTTATACAAAAGTCTGACAACATGAAAACTACTATTTCTTATTTATGAACATATGTGATATATACATTTTATGGTATAAATCTATAAATGGCAAAAAGAAACAACAAATTTATGATTGTGACTATTTTTGTGAAAGGAAGGAGAGAGGGAAATAAATGGGACCAGTGTAAGGTACACAGGGGATTTCACCTGTATCATCAAAGGCTACTTTTTAATATAATAAGAACTATGATGTATTCTTGAGATTTAAAAGAGTTGGGTCATAAGTACTTATTTTTTTATATATTATGTTTTACATAGTCGAAACTAGGGAGGGAAATTGATTATTTGCTCTATAACTATCCCATGACCTTTGGCCAAAAGCAATCAGATGTTGACTTGACAATTTTAGAAATGCAATCAATTCCTTCCTTGCAAATTGAGCCCTTGTATACTCTCCAAGGATGATTGCCTCCAAATTGACAAATGAATTCTGTTGTTTTGTGAGGCATTTAAATCAAATCTTCCAGATAATAAGCCTAAGTCTGCCTCCTGGGAAAGACACTTAATATATTTTCTAGACAGGGCAGAGATGGCACTTAGCTCTTGGGTGAGCATTTCTGGCTTGGTGTTAGAACCTGAATGACTTCAACTCTCCAATATCACTCCTTGTGTTAAAGCAGGCTCCCAGAAGGATCCCATGGGGCTTACTGAACTTCAGCAGGGTGTGAAGCGAAGGTACTTGACAACTGCCTTACTGGGAAGGCCTTGTCATTTCCCCTAACACAGGCCACACCCTCTTATTTTAGCCATCCCCTCCTCTTTCTGCTGTTTGCCTTCTTTCCATCAGTCTCTGTTTTCGAAAATCATAGTCCACATCCCTTGGTCAAATGTATACAGCCTTTAAAATAGTCTTTTTTTTTTCTTTTTTTCTTTATGAAGTCATTTGTACATAGATCATGAATACATTTATGCCATTATGGGATTCAATGTCCTGATTATTTGTACAAATTGGAGTGCTTACATCCTACTAATCGAGATAGCCTTCACCTCATTTACTCAATTACAGTGTGAAGACATTTATGATCTGCACCTGATAAATCCAATTTGTGCTTGCAATATGCTCCATAGGTGTGGTCCCCCCACTAAGCCTCCATCGACCCACCTCCCTCCCTTCCCCTCTCCTTCCCCTTTCCTCCTTTATCCTAGGCTATAGTTGCGATTCATTTTTCATATGCAAGTGTGAGTGTTTATAAATTGGTTTCATAGTAATACTGAGTACATTGGAGATTTTTTTTTTCCATTTCTGAGATACTTTACTAAGAAGAATATTGTCCAACTCCATCCAGGTAAACACAAAAGAGGTAAAGTCTCCATCTTTTTTAAAGCTGCATAGTATAGTCTTATTAGCATTGTTTATGTGTCCTGCCTGTCTATGCTACATAAAAGTATCCCAGGAGATTTCCTGGTCATGGACTCCTAGGCAAAGACCCTTGGACATGTACACCTGTATAGCTTAAAGAATAAGAGGAAACTTAATAGCCCAAGAGGCTCTCAAAATAGATAAATCTTCCCACCCATTTTGTGCCTCAGACTGCCAGTAAGGGAGGGCTTGAAGTGGATGTTGTCACTTTTTCTAGTGCTGGGGAGAAAACAGGTACAATAATTTCAAGTCCACTGCCACCAGGAAATAAGTTCCTACGCTACTTTCTTCTTAATGAACATATCTTTTTTCTTTACAATGTTTGGATACTTGGATAACTTTGCATGGTTTTAGTCAGCAGTTGTCAAACCAAAATTTTTGTCATCTGAATCATTATAAAGAATCGTTACTATAATATTTTCTATGGGTTCTTATTTCCCAGGGCTCCATTTGATTTTTCTTATTAAGTTAGATGGTTAATTCTCTTAATGTATTGTCTACTTGCACCATTCCCTGGTTGCCCACTGTATTCTCTAGGAAGTTCTCTGCTGACAAGTGACAGCTGGCACTTGTTACGTAACAGGATCTAAGCAGTCAATGTATCCCTGGAGAGATGATGAAGTTCACAGTACCTAAAACTGGCATTTTAAGTTTCCTAATTATTCTCTCCCTGACATTCTCTCTTTCCTAACATCACTCTTCTTTGTCCCTTTTATTCACGCTAGTTTTCTTCATATACTTCAGATAGATATTGTTGAATTCATAACCCATGACCCTGGGCCCCTACAGCTCTGGTGTGCTCAAGGACCAGAAGAGAAGTCACAACAGTGTCTGGGGCTGTACGATTTTGAGAGCTAGAGAAGCCAAGTCAAGTCAGGAGAGGATTTGGAGCAGAAAAGCAGCTGAAGTCTTTCTCAGCTATGACCTTTCTCCCTTCCTTTCCAATCACTGACTGTGTGCACAGAATGCTATTCCTAAGCCAGTCCCCCACTCTCTCTGCGTCCTAATTCTGTGCATCCTTTTTCTCTCCTAGCCACCTCCAACTTCTTTCTATACAGCCAATCAAGAAAATGGTCTAAACTCTCCTAACAATAGATAATGAAGTAAGGTTGCATGGCCTCAGTTCACTCCAATTAGGATAGTATTCCTTGTTCCGTTTCTCTCCTGGGAAATCACAGACACAGAATTGGTGTAACTGCTGAGGACCCATGCACTGTGTGGCCATCAAATTCCATTTGTTGCGAATGGATACCACAAGCCTTTCATTCATAATGCCTGTAAAATGCCCATGGCAGCCAGTTTCCAATGTATGTCTTGTACCCTGCATTAAAATTCTTGCTTTCTCTGATATGTTCCTTGGAAACATCTACCACTGTTAAGCTTTCATCTCTGCTCAGTTCCCCACTGTCATGGTTTCTTATTCTCATGAATGGAGAAGTCACTAAAACCAGTAGTTCGCCGCTTGGCGCCAGTCTTGCTACTAAACAGTGTCTTCTGTGGAAGGTTATTTTCACCCTTTATCTGCAGGGTTTGCTGCTCATGTTTCATATCATCTCAACAAACACATAGAGGAGACCTCCGTCAGCTTCTATGCACAGTGCTGGGTATTTAGACAGGCTCCTGACATGTTTTCTGCCTTTGAAGAGCTCTCATTCAAGTGGAGGGACACAGATATTGTTTTTCCCTCAAATTTAATTTGTTCCACCTTACTCATTTTTGAACTTAACAAATAATTGGGAGTTTACCATGTACCAAACCCTGACTTAGGCATTAATGATACTGAGAGGAACAAAACAGACATGCTTCACACCTTCATGGAACTTTCTGTCAAACTAAGGACCTGTGTCTATAAGGACTTGTATTTGACCAAGGAATGCAGTAGGTACATAAGGTTACAGGTGGTGCTTTTTCAGTTCTCAAACAGGCACACAATTCCCCCCTCCCCTCCTGTGAAAAAAAGACTGCCTCTATTTCCTTAGGAAAGTCTCTCTCTCTTTTAGACACAGGGTCTCACTTTTATCAGGCTGGTCTCAAACTCTTCAGCTCAAGTAATTCACCCACCTTGGCATTCCAGAGTGCTGGGATTACAGGTGTGAGCCACTGTGCCTGGCCTAGGGAAATTGTTTTGGACTTGGAAATCCCTGTTTGACTTTAAATGAGCCAAGAACTCCACCAGATCAAATTTTCATCTAGGTTTTAAAGAAGTCTATGGTCTCAAGGAAGCATAGGTTGTTGCTGCAACTAGTTGCTAAAAAGTCAGAGGACTGCCTAATGCTTTACCCAAAGTCATCCTTGACCCTGGATAAATTGGCACAGTTTACTAAGCAGTATAGGAAGAAGACCTTTATGAAAAACATAGCAAATCTGTTTCCCAGCCATAGTGATGGCAGCTACTCTGCCTTGTGACAGGATGGAAGGTGAGCTAAAAATAATGTGAAATGTATTTGACCAATGACTGCCCTCCCTATCAGGAACGAATTATTCTGTTGCTTCAGCTTAATAGTGAAGAAGAAAGGCTGGGTGCAGTGGCTCACACCTGTAATCCTAGGACTCTGGGAGGCCAAGGTGGGTGGATTTCTTGATCTCAGGAGTTTGAGACCAACCTGAGGAAAAGTGAGACCCTGTCTCTACTAAAAATAGAAAAACTGAGCCAAGATGATTGCTTGAGCCCAAGAGTTTGAGGTTGCTGTGAGCTATGACACTATAGCACTCTACCCAGGGCATCAAAGTGAGGCTCTGTCTCAAAAAAAAAAAAAGAAAGAAAACAAAAGAAAAAAAATCAAGCAAGTAAAATATGAGATTTCAAAAGAGAAAGTCACAATTGTTAGAAAAGTCTCCAGCGCCTCTGCCCACCCACATGTCCCTGCTTGGATGGGGAAGGGACAGAGAGAGGAGCTGGCTGGGGGGGTTATGTGTGTGCTTCTGTGGCACTCCTGGGTGAAGGCATCACTATGTGTGAGTCTGTAGAATGCCTTGGACAGTGTGGGGGCTGTATGTGCTCTACACCTATTTGTTGTGTGTACGTGCATTTGTCTGAATGTATTTGTGGATGTTGGTGCATGAGTGAGAAGGACTGAGTGTGTGTGTGCGTGTGCGTGCATGTGTTAGAAATCCTAATCCATAATTAACTCCCAGCAATACAAAGGAAGAGCTGTGTGTCTCTTCTGAATCTAGTTACTCCCGATGGCCCATGAGCTCTCTGAATGGAGGGGGGTCTATAGCCTCGTAATGCAGAGCTGGGTGCCTAAGGAGCACTGACTAAATGCCCACCTGGGAACAAGTTCGCTGCTTGCCTAGATCTGGTCAAAAGGCTGAGAGGGCATAATCTAGACATACAGACTTTCTTGCTGCCCTTGGGAGAGAATGGCATGCCCTCTCACATAGTTCTCCCTATGTGGCAAGTGCTCTGTTAAGTGCCAGGAAAGCCATGAAGACTTGATACTTGCCCTCAAGGAGTTCACAGAGAGTCTACGGTACCCTTCCTTTTATTTCACACTTGAACAACAAAGTTCAGGCCTCTCTCCAAGCCTCCCAACCACTCACATACTGATGACTTTCTCTCTCAAGAACTAACCGGTTTCTTGGACTCCTAGACCTCACCACTGATTAAAGAGCCATGTAAAATCACTATGCCTACATCAGCTCTCAGCTTCCATCCTTTTTCCTCTTGCAGTCTATCCTGAAAAGACCACCAGATGAATTATTTATTTTTAGTTTTTTTAGACGAATTATTTTTAAACATCACTCATTCATGTATTTTCACGGTCCTACTCAAATTCACTCAATGGCTTTGCACTACCTACAGGACAGACTCCACCACTTCCCTATGCAACTATTTGTATTTGCCTGATAGCTAGAAAGAAGCCTTGTACCCTGCCAAGTAGTATGCCCATTGAAAACAGACATACAGAAAAAAATCTTAGTAATGAATGAGCATATTTTCCCTGATGGTTAGATTTTTTTCTTTTTTGAGACAGGGTCTCAAGCTGTCAACCTGGGTAGAGTGACATGGGGTCATAGCTCACAGCAACCTCAAACTCTCGGGCTCAAGAGATCCTCTTGCCTCAGTGTTTCTATTTTTTAGCAGAGATGTTCTTGCTTTTGCTCAGGCTGGTCTCAAACTCGTGAGCTCAAGCAATTCGCCCACCTTGGCCTCCCAGAGTGCTAGGATTATAGGCGTGAGCCACCAGCCAGGCCTGATGGTAAGATTTTTATTTGCAACATAAAGTCAGTCATTCAACAAAAACTTATCATGCACCTAAAAACTCCCAGGCATGCAGAACAGATAACAACGGTTTTGTTTCTCTAAATGATAATTATTCAATCTAATATCTGATTATCAGCAGGTGGTCTATTAGGTTGCTGCCTTCTGACTCATCTGTCCATGGCATTCTTTGCTTTGGCAGTAAGGGATGATGGTGGGAGAAGGGGGTGATCTTTGCAGAGGGCTCATGCTGTCTCCTACCTTATTTTTCGCATCTGTAATGAAGCTCCCCTTTTTCCAAAATTAGTAGAAGAACCAGTTTCCAGAAGTGGATTAGACTCTTTCTTCAAACTGTATTACTCTGGTGGATCGGCATTCCCTGTATATAGAGCCTAGTTGCAAGGAACAGACTTCTTGGATGATGCCACCAGGTGCTTGGCTGAGAAACCCTACCACAACGCTCTCCTCATATGACCTGTTTCTACCAATTTATGTATGGTATGAGCAACATGTGGGGGAGAGGTCAGAGAAGTAAGTTGGATTGGGAATAGGGAGCCACTTCGAGTCTTGAAAGATATATGGAGGAAAGAAGAGATGTGCTGTGCTAGCAGAGGTATGTAATTTACATGTGAATAGGAGGGGAAAGGAGGGAGAAAATGGAGACACAGGGTGGTGAGGGTCAGAGGGAATTCATATGTGATAAGACGCCTCCTTAGACTATCACCACAAGGCCCTGCCATTGAAAAACCTCAGTCTATTGTTTTGGATCTGCTGCATCTTCTTTCACTTTTACTTTCTGAAGAATTCTACTTACCATGTCAGTGTCTGACACAGGGCCAAAACTGGTCACATAGATGTCAGTCTTTACTTCAGTTACTGCATCTGAGCAAAAGAAAGTAGAAAAGCAGAGTGTTATGAAAGGCGCGGAGAGAATCTAGTGCAGTCCTCCAAATGACAGGCACCTGGCACGGTCATAGGAAACCCCTCAGAAACCTCGCACTATAATACTTCTTCAGAGAGATGGTGCTAGGTACGGGTTCAAAGTCTACCTCTTTAGATATCTTTGAGAATGACAACAGAATCCCAAAGCAAACACACTAAAACAGGGTGGTTAACATTCACAGGAGCTGAGCTCTTACACAGGGCTTGCTCTCACCTGTGGCAGGTTACACGTGTTGCAATATCCTCCTCCACTTTCTGGAATATAGGAAGATTGTACTTTCCCTCTCCTGGATGCTTAAGGTAGAGAGGGGCAATGTGACGGGTTTTGATTGTGTAAGGAAGAAATATTTCTCCCTCCATAGCTGGAGCAATTAATGTCTAATGCAAGACCATCCAGGGCACAGTGGTCATGGAAGCATGTTGATATGGTGCTAACATAAAACTGGAAAAGTCTGGAATGATGAGCTAACATATGGAGGATGACTGTCCTGGAGAACTGCCTGGATTTACAATAGACATAAATGAGAAATAAACCTTTGTTGGGTTAAATGACTAAGATTTTGAGTTAAATTGACATCCCTTGATATACTCCCTCCATTCATTTTCCTCTATTACAACGTTGGGTCTGTTTACTTGTCCACCTTCCCACCTAACCCAAGAGCTTCTGAAGGCCTTGTTACTAGGTTGGTGCTCACTTAACACTTTTTGTATGACTGGGTAAATCTCATCATGTGTTTGCCAAATTGAGAAATGATACTGTCTTAGTCCATTCAGGCTGTTACAACAAAATCACTTACACTGGATAATTTATAAACAACAAAAATTCTTCGCTCACAGTTCTGGAAGGTAGGAAGTCCGCGATCAAGGTGCCAGCAGATTTAATGTCCAGTGTGGACCCATTCATCACAGATGGTGCCTTCTCTGTCCTCGCATGATGGAAGAGGTTAGAAAACTTGCTCAAGCCTTTTTTTTTTTTAAGGCACTAATCTTATTCTGACATTAGAGCTCTCATGGCCTGATCACCTTCTAAAGGCTCACTCTCTTTCTCTCTCTCTCTCTCTTTTGTATAAATTTAGAGTACAAGTGCAATTTTGTTGCACATATGTGTTGTGTAGAGGCAAAGTCTGGGCTTTTATTGTGTCTTTGACCTGAATAATACAGCTGCACCCATTAAGTGAATCTCATCCCCCACCTCCCACCTTCTGAATCTCCAGTGTCTGTCATTCCACACTCTATGTCCATGTGAATGAATTATTTCGCTCCCACTTATAAGCAAGAACATTCAGCATTTGTCTCTCTGTGCCTGGCTTATTTTGCTTAACATAACGTCCTCCAGTTCCATCCATGTTGCTGCAAAAGACATTATTTCATTCTCTTTTATGGCTGATTAGTATTCTATTGTGTAAATATCACCACATTTTCTTTCTCCAGTCATCTGTTGATAGACGCTTAGGTCGATTTCATATCTTAGCTATTATGAAGAGTGCAGGTGTCTTTTTGATATAATAATTTCTTTTCTTTTGGGTAAATACTCAGTGATAGAATTGCTGGATTAAATGGTAGTTCTATTTTTATGTTTTAAAGAAATTTCCATACTGTTTTCCATAAAGGTTGTACTAATTTCCCAGCACAGTCTACAAGTGCTCCCTTTTCTCTGAATCCTCACCTACATCTATTTTTTTTGGGGGGGGGGGACGGGGCTTTTTAGTAATAGCCATTCTGCCTCATGTAAGATGACAGATATCTCAATGAAGTTTTAATTTGCATTTCTCTGATGGTCATTGATGTTGAGCATTTTTTATTTTTGTTTTACTATGTTAAACTTTTATTTTTTTCTCTTAACAATTTTTTTATGAAGTCATATCTGTGTACATTAATGCATTTATGGGGTACAATATGTTGATTTTATATACAATTTGGAATGCTTACATTAAACTGGTTAACACAGCCTTCATCTCACTCGATTATTGTGTTAAGACTTTTCTACTCTACTCTTAATAGATTTGACATGTACCCTTGCAATATGCATCATAGGTGAGGTCCCACTGAGGCCGGGTGGACAGAGGGTAATTGGTGGGAGTATTTTTTAAAGATGCTCATTGGCCATTAGTACGTATTGTTTTGAAAAATGTCTATTCATGTCCTTCTCCCACTTTTTAATGAGATTACTGTTTCTTGTTGTTAAGTTCTTTGAATTCTTTGTGAATTCTGGATGATAGTCTTCTGTTGGTTGCATAGTTTACAAATATTTTATCCCATCATGCAGGTTGTCTGTTCACTCAATTATTTCTTTTGCTGTGCGGAAGATTTTTACTTTAATTAAATACTATCACATTGAGGATGAAATTTCAACTTATGAATTTTGGGGAAACACAAATATTCAGACCACAGCAGATACCCAAAGAAGTGAAGCTATCCCACTATTGAGTTTTTCTTTTCATTTTTCTGCCAGCTCTGTTTACCCATTGCAGCCTAGTTAGCTAACCCGCCGTAACATGCCTCCAACCTAGCACAAGCCAAAGCAGCCTACTCAAGCCTACCAAAATCCATTCCAGCCTAGCGAACACTTCATCATTACAATATATCAAAGAAGTTACAGTCCAGCCCAGCATACCTGACCACAGTTGAAGACACTGGTAACACAGCCAACAGCAGTAAAGCTCACACACGACTTGATGGAACTGGTTGCTGAAGTCTTACTTGGGTACTAATGTGTTCACTATACTCAAGGCCACCATACTCATCCACAAATATTACATTTTCAGAAGAGATTATGAGTACCATTTAATAATAATCAACACTATAATCAATTCCCCAAAAGACACAATTTACTTACAAGCTTAATCAGTAAATAACATGTCTCTGAAACTGGAGCTGCGTTTTAAATAGCTGGGTTCTCATCTAGAGCATAGGCTTCCCTCAAAGCTATTTCTGTACGTGAAGGAGAAGAGACAAAATTTCAGAACCCAGAATATTTCCCCTAAAGGCTTCGCAGTCAATGCCAGGCTCATCGGCTAAATAAGAAAATGCCTTTATACTAACTAAGTGGCATAAAAATCTCCAACTGCCCTATCTCTGAGTCCAAAAAAAAAAAAAATATATATATATATATATATGCATTAATGGAAGAGACCACAGTTATATTTGAATCTAGTATTCCAAGCAGGACATTCTAGACACAGAACAACTTTCTACACCAGTGTATTTATAATATTGTAAGATAGCTGTACAGACTTACAATAGCATACAATACAAGGAAGAGAGAGTCAAGGAAGCCTACAAAATTGATGGGTAAAATGGAGCTAGAGATGGGTAGGATGTCCTGGTGTCAATCTCAACTGTAAAACAAGCAAGGAAAGTCTTCCATCAACATTGACTCCTCCTCCTGCTCCCCAGGATAGCTCAATTTACAATGCTACTTAAAGGTAGAGTCAAATGGAAGGAAGCTGCTTTAGTTCCAAGGGGAGGTAGAGTCACCACGAATAGAAAAGGAAGTGGCTATAACAAAGAGCCTTGGGCTGGATGCAAGGCTTGAGTTCTCAATCTTTGTCCCTGACCCGCTGAATTCCTTACACAAGATCATTTTTCTTTTTGCTCCAGTTTGCCTTTGTACAATGAAATCTTGAGACTAGTCAACTTCTGAATGTTCTCTTTGTTCTAACTAGGAACTCCAACCATAGGGCCAAGTAAGAAGCATCTGAATAAAGGTTCTCAATGGTAGCAAGAGGTAAGCTTTTACTTCCTACCAAGGAAGGTAGGAGGATTCGTGCAAATTTGATGTCACTCTTTTCTCTAAACTGTTTACTTTGGTTTAAAAGGCAGCCACTGGTGGCTGAGGAAGAAACTGTGGGGAGAGAGATTCTGGCTGCTTTCCCAATGAGTTAAAGCTTTTCAGCAGAACGTTAGTTGGGAAGTCTGGTGTAGTCGCTGGCCTGGGTCACTGGACACCAAATCCCCTCTTCTTCCATTTCTATCCCATTCAGAAAGAAGCTAGCATGTAAGAAAATTAGATTAGAGGAAGTGGTTTGGAACAAGGGGGTAAGAGAGGAAAGAGAGGGAAAAGAAAGGAAGAAGGGTAGTTAGAAGTAAACTGGAGGCAAAAGCAGGAAAGAGGAAGAATGGGAAGAAATGACACAAAGGGTAAATAGAGAAAAAGGAGACAGAAGGAGAAATAGACTTAAGTACATGGAGAGCTAGAGAGCGAGAGATAGCAAGAGCGAGAGAGTGAGGGAAGCAAGTGAGACTGAAAACTGCCAAGACAAAAACTGAGGGCAATGCACTCTGCCCCGTAGAAGCCAGAAATCCCTTGTGCAGTTGGATATGGGAAACGGGATTGTTACTTGGGTCCTGGCAGCACACGTGAGAGAGGGCTGTGAATTGATGTCTCCATCCTCTACTTCATGGCCAGGAAAATCCTGGACTATCTGACAACACTTCAGTGTCCTCCACAGGGACCACTATGCCATAATGGCTAGTCCCAATTTTTTGGCTAGCAGTTCAGCTGCCTTGAAGGTACTGAAAGCACAGAGAGGCATACGCTGCAGAAATATGGCACAGCAGTTAACAGCATGACAAAGCAGGTTTAGATTTAGGCTCTGCCACTGCTCTTTGTCTGCCTTTTGTCACTTAACTCCTCTGCACCTGTTTCTTCATCTGGAAAATAGGGATAATGATAGCACCCATCTCAGAATTTCTCTTGGGATTTCAGGAGATAGTATTTAAACCAATAATTATAATAGAACGGATTTGATGTGTGGAATATGTCACCTGCTGCTGCTGCTGAATACTATTTTAGAGCCTAGCATGCATGAGCCACCCCTAAGTGCAAATAGGAAGAATTTGCCCAGCCTAAGGTCCTGGGTCCCAGATGGAGAAGACAGTATCTACCCAGCATTCGAATTCTGTTGTGTGAAAGGATGATTAGGAGTTAGCTATTTCATTTAACTAAATGAAAAAAGCAATGAATTAAACTAATACTAGTAAGGGCCACAAACCACTGAGTTTAGCTTCTTTTCACAGCCTTCTTAATAGAGATAAATGTGACCTATTAATTAATGGAAGATAAGAGAGATTCTCTTCTTTTTTATTTTGCTGTTGTTTGCAGATGCTCCTTAGGTCTTTCTTCATTTGCTTTGAGGATTTAATTCCCTTCCAGTGTTATCTTCTAAAACAAAAGGTGAATAAAATTATCTTTTCCTTTTGCAAATTTACTGCAGGATTTGAAGTGTTTAAATGGCCCTGAAGTGCTCTCCGTAAACGCATTCGCTGCACAAAGACACATGTGCACACACCCTTAACCCTCAGTGAGACTCCCACTGGGGGGAGCTCATTAGCCAGCCTCTATATCATTTGTGCTTGCCGCTGATCTGAAAGAGTAAATAAACCAGTCGGCCAGTGTTCACTGTATTTATGTTGAATATGGTGCTCACAACAAACTTTATCTTCTGTTGAAATACATACCCAAGAAACCTCGATGTTCTCCACAGAGCAGAAACAACTCACCACAGGCTCCCCAACTCTAGTTGCTCCACCGCAGTACACACATCTCACCCTGGTCTTAGCACTACCCTTTGGACCCACATAGCAAAGTCTGCTTCCTATTTCTTTTGAGATTTAAAGACTCATAGATTTAAATAAAATGACCCTTATATCGCCCAAGTCTGCTTCTCTTTCTTCACAGGCTAACTATCCCAAATTCTTCCCTCTTTTGATACCTTCACTGTCCCCCCATTCATTTGCTGGGACTAGGGTCTAATTTGTTACTGGCCCTGTGAAATGTGCATTGTGGTAGAAGTTCATCACAATTCCATGAGACGTACTACCATTAGATAAATGACATGAACAAAAGCCAACTATACCCCTTTATCTCTTTATGGGTCGTGATGGACTCTTCAATCCCTCATAATACTATTTTAACAATAGTGACATTTTAAGGATTGAGGCTTTGGCCAAGAGAACAAAATCCTTAAGTGCTCGTTGTTACACACACTTTTCATCTTGAAGAGGGATTGGGCTCTGGAAAATGGTGTTCCCTCGTGAATGGTTACCTGGGACTGCTAGCTACGTGGACTTAGGAAGTGGGTTGCAATGACATATGGACAAACTCCTGCATCTGTTCTCATGTTAACAGCCTTTCCATTTGTCTTTAGCAATCTTTGAGGACTGCAATACTGGACATATTCGCTGATGATCCCTCTCACTCCTCCAAAACAGCATTAATCACAGATAAGCTCTCTGGAGGAATCATAAACAGGTAGTTCAGGAAAGTGGAAATTACCAGGCTGTGTCAGACAGAAGTCCTGAGCTCTAATCTGAGCTCTGCAATTCACTCACACTTCCTTTTGCAGGTTGTTTGGGTAAACCTCACGACTGTCAACATTGTGTAGGCTTAAGGCCTAGAATTTTGCTTCTTTATACTACCCGATCTAGTGTCTGGTACCTGGACTGTGCAGCAAAACTCTACAAGCCAGATGCTTTCCTGGTGAGTTCTCTAAGTGGAGGAGTGTACACAATATATGTTTATATATATGTAAAACAACACCAGGAAGAAACACAAGATTTAAGAGACCACAGTCACCACCGATTTAACCACTGTGAGTGAAGTTCCATATTGCTAGATAGACTATTGAGTCTCACAAAGATGCTACAGAATAAAGTTGACTACCTGTTTCCCAAAATTCTCGGGTATTTCAGTATTAATGAGGCCCAATTTAACCTTTCAGTCCCAAGCCAGATACAGTTGGTGGGCAGTGGACACCATACAGATCACTGCATTCCATTCACTGGTCCCACAAAAATATTGATTTGTTTTCTTTTTGTGCTATCGCCCTTAGTATTCTACCTCCTTCATCATTATCCCAATCCTCAACCTGGAATTTAATACTTAATACTTACATTGTAAAGCACCAACACACATTTCAATGGTCAATTCAAATGGTTTCATTTGCTTTCCTTTTCTTTTCTTTTCTTTTTTTTTTTTTTTTTGAGACAGAGCCTCAAGCTGTTGCCCTGGGTAGAGGGTTATGGCATCATAGCTCACAGCAACCTCCAATTCCTGGGCTCAAGCGAGTCTCCTGCCTCCGCCTCACAATTAGCCGGGACTACAGGTACCTGCCACAATGCCCAGCCATTTTTTGGTTGCAGCCACCATTGTTGTTTGGCGGGCCTGGGCTGGATTCGAACCCGCCAGCTCATGTGTACATGGCTGGCGCCTTAGCTGCTTGAGCCACAAGTGCTGAGCCTCATTTGCTTTTCATTCACTCTGCATTTTTCCTTCCTACCTTTCCCTTTTCTTTTTTCCTACACTTATTATTGGTTACTTAACCCAATATTACCCAGAATTTAGTGGGAAAATCACTGAATCAGATTTTGGAAATGTTGGAACAAACTCTAGAAGTGTTAATGACAAGCTCTGTGACCTTCAACAAGACTTTTACCTGCTGAGCTTCAATTTCCTTATTGAGGCTATAAACACAGAAATAAAATAATATCTTGCAAATCTTTGGTTTCCTGGTTTCCAAGACCAGAGTAGATCACAAGTAAAAAACTAGAACTAAAGGGACAGGCCCAATGGCAGAAATAGATAAGCACTAATATAGTGAAGGAGCTGGCAGTAAAATAATAATATCCACACTTTAGTACATGATAAGATGATAATTCAAGTAGTATTTATGGCTTTTCTCAGGAACAGTTGATGTGCTTAATGCTCTTGGTGACATTAATATGGGTTTACAGTAGCACCTTCCTGGGGTATCTTTGCCCTCAAATCTTTTTAGTGACATCTCTTTCTTGTAAAGCTGCTATTCACTGGGGACCTAAGGAAATATTTGAATTTGTAGCAGCAGAGAAAAAGGGCACATGTGTGGAACCAGCCACCCCCGTGAACAAAATGCCAGTAACAAATATGGAAGAAATAAAAAACCATCGGAGAGCTGTCTCCTCAGTGGTTTATTGCCCTTCAGTGCAAATGGAGTCCACTCCCAAGAGCAACATTATAACAAAATTAGAGAGAAGTTGAAGCAGTGCTGAAATTATAACCAAAACATAACTTTGGAGGCTCACTACACAATGCCTTCTTCACTCTAGAAAAATGTCCTTGAGCCAGAACAAGCTGAGAGCCAGGGGAGAAGCAGTAAAATCTTTAAAACAGTTGAAATATTCCAAAAATGTTCCAGGAATGTGCTGGTATTTTTCCAGAGTCTATGGATTCTTAGCCTAAACATAAAACTAAGGAAAAGACCACTAGTATAGGATGTAATGATTGGGTTAGTTTTGGTTCTACCTCAAATTAACTATGCTTGAGTTTCCTAATCTCTAAAAAAGGGAGGTGATCCTGTTATGAGTCCGATATTAAAAATATCATGATTTCCAAGGCCAAACAGATTAGAAAAGACCACTAAAGGCAGATGAATTATCTTTCTTAAGACGTGTTTTGAATTTCCTGGTAAGATGGCACAGGAAACTTCACATTTTAATATAATCCCTCTGCTCTAAACACAAAATCACACAATATAGTGGATAAAATGTAAGTTATATAATTGTTTTTAATAAAAGATTAAAATGTCATGAAGATGCAAAAAAAGAGTAAGAGTAGGCAATGCTAATGCCAAAATTCTAGGACTGAAAATTAATTGTTAATGAAGAAATGCCCAATTTCCTTAAGTACTAAGTTTAATAGTTGATATCTGTGACATTTCACTTTGACACTTACTGGGTTTTGTTTGTTTGTTTGTTTGTTTTGTTTTTATTGTGAAGATACATCCTCATTCTTTCAAATGCACATTTTGGTCTGTTATTATTTTTCAAAAAAATTTAGAGCAATTTTTATGGAACCATTGATAAGTCAAAAATTCGTGTCATTTCTGAATTATGAGTTCTATTGTAGAGCCAATGCAACAAACACAATTTGAAATATCTATGGAGTGTGTGGGAAGGATGTGGCTAATGAACTTACAGTAGCTCAATGGCTTGAGAAATTCTGTTCTGGTGATTTTAATCTTACAGGGGTAACCCTTGAAGAATTTGGCTAGGGAGAAAATTTCATGAGGAGGACCCGCAGGGCAACTGAAGCAATACCAAAAATATATTACTGAGATCTGATCAAACTAAAAAGCTTCTGCACTGCCAAGAACACAGTAAGTAAAGCAAGTAGACTGCCCTCAGAATGGGAGAGGATATTTACAGGTTACATTTCTGATAAAGGTCTGATAACCAGAATCCACAGATAACTCAAACTTATTAATAAGAAAAGAATAAGTGATCCCATTTCACTATGGGCAAGAGACCTGAACAGAAGCTTCTCCAAAGAAAACAGGTGAATGGTCTGCAGACACATGAAAAACTGCTCATAATCTTTAACCATCAGAGAAATGCAAATCAAAATCTCTTTGGGATACCATCTAACTCCAGTAAGAGTAGCCCACATCACAAAATCCCAAAACTACAAATGTTGGTGTGGATGTGGAGAGAAGGGAACACTTCTGCACTGCTGGTGGGAATGCAAGCTAATAAGTTTCTTTTAGAAAGAATTTGGAGAACACTTGGGGATCTAAAAATTGACCTGCTATTGGATCCTGCAATTCCACTATTATGAGTATATCCAAAAGACCAAAAATCCCTTTGCAAAAAAGGTATTTTCACCAGATTATTCATTGCAGCTCAGTTCATAATAGCCAAGTCAGGGAAGAAGCCTAAGTGCCCATCGACCCATGAATGGATCAATAAATTATGGTATATGTAATTCCATATATATATTATATATACCATAATTATATATACCATATAATTCCATATATATCATGGAATACTATACAGCTTTAAAAAAGATGGAGACTTTATCTCTTTTATGTTTCCCTGGATAGAGCTGGAACATATTCTTCTGAGTAAAGTATCTCAAGAATGGAGGTAAAAGTATACAATGTACTTCTATGAAACCAACTTATATTTACTCACACTTTCTTATGAAAGATAGAACACAATAATAATCCAAGCTGAAGGAGAAAAATGGAGTGGGAAGGGAGGGGAGGGGAGAGGTTTAATAGAGGGAGGGTGAACGGTGGGACCACACCTATGGAGCATATTGTAAGCGTACAAGTCAAATCTATCAAGTGTAGAACATAAATAAGTAAATGAGGTGAAAGCTATATTAATTAGTTTGATGTAAGCATGTCAAATTGTATTAAAAAATCAACACATTGTACCCCACATATGTATGAATGTATTCATGATCTATGTGTATATGACTTAATAAAAAAAAGATTTAAAAAATTAGCCATGTGAGTGACTTGAGACCAAGGTGGATAACAATGAGCTGAAAGTGTAGAGGAAGTAAATCCGTCTCAACCTATGCGTGAATTAACAGCAAGATTTGATGTGACTATTCCAACAATACTGCACCATCTGAAACAAATCAGCAAGTTAAGGAAGTTGGCTAGATCAGGTCCACGTGAATTAAATGAACATCAGGTGAGAAATCATCTCACAGCTTTCTCTTCTTTGCTGTCACAACATGAAAAGGAACCATTTCTCCACTGTAATTGTTATGCGTGATGGAAAACGGATTCTTCTTGGCAATCTCAAACATTCAGCACAATGATTGGATAAAAGTGAAGTGCTGAATCACAAACAGAATATTCACCCCAAAATAAAAAGCAGATGGTCCACTGCTGGTATTATCTGCTGCTTCATGAAACCTGGTCAATTGATTACAGAGTATGTCTACTGCAACCAATGGGACAAAATGATGAGGATGCTTCCAATTAAGCAACTGAAATTGGTCAACAAAGATAGGCCGATCCTCTTCAAAGACAATACTCTATCATATGTCACACAAACAACACTGCTCAACCTGAAGAAGCTGAACTCGGAACCTCTCCATCATCCACTATGTTCACCAGACCTTGCACCACTGACTACCACTTCTAGGCTTTGGAAGGAAAAAGTTACCTGCAAGGAAAAATACTGAGTTCTCAACAATCTGCAAACAATGCCTTTTGCGATTTCATCGCCACTCGCTTTCCACGCTTCTTTGCTGCTTGCGCACACAAACCACTGTTCATATGGTGACCCTGTGTCAATAGTTTAGGGCACTTTGATTAATTATACTGTCTCTCGTTTGAGTTATAATAAAACTATACTTTTGATTTGAAATTGGACATTTCATATTTAACGACCTAATAAAAAGTAAAGTAAAAAGGACCAAAATTACTCTGTACATAAGACGTGACTACAAACAGGCTACATGCTTGTGGGGGCAGAGCTGGGCATCTCCTCGAAAATAAGCTAGAAAAAGTGAAGCTGAACTGATGCCTGGGGTATGAATCTGTTTGAAGTTGCAGGTTATTGTAGTATTTGAGGCTGCAGGCTTCGGCTGAGATGAGGAGGAAACGAGGGGAAGGGGTGACATAGCAGACAAAGACATTGTTTGGGGGACAGGAACTGAGCCAAGTGGCTTATTACACCCAGAATGAATCAGCAAGGTCACAAAGCAGAGGAAAAACTTCAAACTACTGCTTTAAGTCTAGTTTGGAATAGGAATAATGGTTAAACAACTACAAAACCAATTTACAAGGGCAAGATGGCCAATTATAGACATTGCTTACCAGATTGTCCCAGTGAGAAGAATGGGTTTTAGATAGAGGAGAAGGGAAAAGAAACACAGATCAAAACATAGATCAGGTGTGGATCGTGAAGAGTGGTGCCAAAGTCTGCCAGCAACTCCAAAAAGGAAAATTGCAAAGCAGAGAAAGAAGAAGATAAAAGAAAAAAGATGTCAAGGGGAATGAAACTTAGAGAGGGGAATCCCTTTTTCCCTTCCATGAGCCTTCAGATTCCAAGGGGTTACCAAGTTTTCTGCAGGGCTTTCCACCACATAAGCCCAGGCATGAAAGCAACATGAAATAGTGGGGAGAACTTGCTTGATCCCTGAACTTGGCTTTTGTGTCTGGAGCTCCCCTCTAAGAAGAATGACAAATGAGCAAATGACTCTCTCCTGTGAGAGTCTATCTTAGTTAATGGTGAGAGGTGTGGGTCCAGTTTCAGTCTTCTACAGGTCGCCAGCCAATTCACCTAGCACCATTTGTTAAATAGGGAATCTTTTCCCCACTGAATGTTTTTCAGTTTATATAGTTTAAACACATAGCCTGAAAGGAATTTTATATAATATTTTCAATAATTTTGTGCATACAACACAATTTTGATTGAAGTCTCACAGCAACCCATCACATGAGGCCAGTTATGGAATTAATCTTTTCTAGAGAATATTATAAATAACCCAAAAATCTAGAAGAAAATCATAAGAAATGTTCAAAATATAGTGAACTGAATAAACTCAAAACACAACATATCAAAATTATGGGATGCATATAAAAACATGTAGAGGGTAATTTATAGCACTAAATGACCACATTAGCAAAGACAATTAGCTCAATAATCTAAGCTACCATCTTAAAAACCAGAAAGATAAAACAGGAACCAATTATGGCAAGTAGGAGAAAAGATAATACAGTAGAAATCAATGAAATTGAAAATGAGAAAATACAGAAAAATTAATGAAATTAGAAACTTGTTCTTTGACATATGTTTATCTTGTGTAATGATTAAATCAAGCTAATCTAGCACTCCACAAATTTATTTTTAGTGGAAAAAACATTTAAAATCTACTCCTCTGCTAATTAAAAATAAAATAATTATGTATAAAATAAAATTACTTCTTTTTTGGAAAAATCAAAAGAATGGCAAAACCCTATGAAGATTAACCAGAAAATAAAAAGAAAAAAAATTTCTGAGAAAAAAAAGAGAGTGCTGTCACCAAAGTTGGCAGGGTAATGAATTCTTGGATTTTGCCCCTTCACAAAAACAACTAATAAGCCTGGAAAAACTGTCAGAATCAACTTTTATAGAACTCTAGAATACAGTAAAAAACTAACAACAACCAAAGAAATTGAGATAAACAAAGAAGCTGCTCTACTGATGCTAACAAGCTCTGTAGCATTTTACCCTGCCCACCCCCCATCTGCCATCCCCTCTTCCCCTCTGATCCATGGCAGCTCCCATCTTTGCACCCAGGGTATAGGTTACTAGTGTTTACTAGTGCTGGAGGAAGAAATAGTCACACAAACCTTATTCTCAAACAATTGTGATCTAAAATGGCAGCTCCCTGAGGGACTGAAGCAACTTTAACTCAGCAGGGAGCATTCGCAACACTTTTGGGCTACTGAGATGCATGTGCCAAAGCATTTTAAAAGTAAGAGTCTTAAACTCTTGAACTCAAACAAATGAGCAAGGAAAAAACACAAATAATACAACTAAAAATTGGACAAGAACAGAAGCTTTTCAAAAGAAGACAGACAAATGGCCAAGAAACATATGAAGAAATGGTCAACATCACTAATGCTCAGGGAAATGCAAACTAAAAACACAATGAGATTATCACCTTACCCCCAGCAGAATGGCCATTATTAAAAATTCCAAAAACAACAGATGCTTGTGGGGATGCACAGAAAAAGGAACGCTTACATACTGCTGGTGGGAGTGCAAATTAGTACTATCTCAATAGAAAGTAGTGTGGAGATTCCTCAAAAAAATGAATGTAGACCTACCACTCAATCCAGCAATTCCACTATTGGGTATCTACCCCCCAAGGGGGAAAAACCATTTGATCAAAAAGACACTTGCAGGCGGTGCCTATGGCTGAAAGGAGTAGGGCGCTGGCCCCAATATACCAGATGGGGTGGGTTCAAACCCAGCCCCTGCCAAAAACTGCAAAAAAAAAAACAAAAAAAAAACACTTGTACTTGAATGTTAACTGCAGTACAATTCACAATGGCAAACTTGTGGAATCAACACAAGTGCTGTCAATTCATGAGTAGATTAACAAAATGTGGTGATGCATACCCTGGAGTACTACTCAGCCCTAAAGGACCAAATTAATCTATTTTTGCAGCAACTTGGATGGAACTATAGGCCATTATCCTAAGTGAAGTATTTCAGGAATGGAAAAATAAACAAACACTGCATGTACTCTCTAGTAATTGAGGGCTAATCAATTGGTAGACATGGGCACAAACAAATATAAAGGTCATAGGTAATCAAGGAGGGTGGAGGGGTAAAAACTTACCTATCAGGTACAATGAATGCTATTTGGGTGATGAGCACACGAAAAGCCTCAACTTAAACGTTATGAAAGACATTCATGTAGCAAAAATTTTTGTACCCCCTTTAAATTTTGGAAAAAAAGAATGTGTACAAAGGCATATTTAAAGGGCATTTACCAGTGTGTTCTTCATAATATTCAAATGACAGAAACAATCAAATGTCCGATAATGGAAATTGGTTAGATAATTTAGAATGTACCTACAGAACTGAGTACAATACATCTCTGAAATGTAATGTAAAATTTAAAAAATAGCTATTTGGACTGTAAGAAAAAGGTAAAAGTATTGATTATGGCAGTCTGAATAGGGATAACAGGACAAGCAATAGACTGAATGACAAGCCTGGGAAGATGAAGGTTGGAAAGGAGACATTTGTGTGACTAAGGGATTTTTACAAAGCCCCCACATCTCCCATGGAAGATGATAAGGTCACACACATGTCCAGGAATGGAAACATGCTCAGAACAGTCTTGAGAAAAGCCTATCCTTTCACTTCTGAATGACCTTCAGATTTCATGCAAAGATGAAGCGAAACTTAAGGGACCATCAATTCTTCCCACATACATCTATGGACTGAAGACAATCCCAAATAAAATCTAGAGATGTGTTCTTATCGTGTTGTTTCATTTGGGGTAGAAATCAAAAAGTTGGTTCTAAAGTTTACATGTGAACTAAAATTGTCAAAATAAAATTTGAAAATGTGTTCTTAATTTGGAGGACTCCAGTATAGGATTCAGTGTTTTATATGGAACAGAATGAGGAATTCAGAAATATGCCTCCACATATATGGGCAATATCTGCTAAGGTGAGACGTGCATATCCTATAACTCGGGTGTGCCACTGATAGGTTCATATTCAACATAAATTTTAAACACTGCACAAAAAGACATGTACAAGCATGTTCATTCAGTGTTTAAGACGTGGTGCTATTTCAACCTAGTGGTATATTTAAGCAAATAGGATTCTATTTCCCTCAGGATCCCCAGCAGAGGCTCCTTTGCAGTGAACGTGGGTTAATGTGTTGCAAGTAAGATGCAGTCTCATTCTCCTTTTTCATGAAATGAGCTAACATGTTGGGCCTGGCTGAGTGGGCAGAACCCAAGCTTTCTGCCCGGAATCAGACCATCTCACTTTGTAACTCCGAAACAGTGGTTTTCCCTCCCATATCTTTCTTACAGTTTCCTATTCTGTTGAGCCTGCTAGGAAGAATTGTATTTTACAAATACATTGTCTGCCAATCTCTCCCTACTTAACTTTTCTCCTTATATCAATGGTAGTCAGTACCTGAGGTTTTATTCTTTTTTTTTTTTCTTGGATGAGATTGGATATCTTGTATTTTTTAGTTTTTTTTTGTTTCAGATTAATATGAGGGTACAAATAATTAGGATACATAGTTTGCATTTGTTAGGTAAAGTCCAAGTTATAGTTGAGCCCCTCACCCAGGGGGTGTGCTGTATACCCTCACATTGTGCACATTAGGTGAAAACACACCAACCCTCTCCTTCTCCCCTCTTCCCTTTCTCTCCTCTTCCCTTCCCCTCATTTAAATTTGTGTTTTTCTCTCATGTGCGGGTGTAATTGTTTATCTATTGGTTCCATATTAGTATTGAGTACATTGGATACTTGCTTGTACATTCTTCTTATACTTCACTAAGGAGAATGTTCTTCAACTCCATCCAGATTAACACAAAAGATGCAAAGTCTCCATCTTTTTGTTACGGATGAACAATATTCCATGGATACATATACCTTAGTTTATTATTGGTTCCACATCTTAGCAATTGTGAATTGAGCTATGATGAACATTCTAGTGCAAATGTCATTATGGTAAAATGATTTCTTTTTTCTTCTGGGTAGACACCTAATAATGTCTACCAAGCTGGCCTTCCTTCCTTTCTTTATTATTTTTTTTTCAGACAGAGCCTCACTATGACACCCTCAGTAGAGTGCTGTAGTGTCACAGCTCACAGCAACCTCAAACTCTTGACCTTAAGCAATTCTCTTGCCTCAGCCTCGCAGGTAGCTGGGACTACAGGCACCCACCATAATGCCCGGCTAGTTTTTTCCTAGTTTTAGTAGAGATGGGGATCTCACTTTTGCTCAGACATGGCCTTGAACTCCTGAGCTAAGGCAATCTTCCTACCTCAACCTCCCAGAGTGCTGTATTTTTTCCTCACATCAATATTAGCCTATGCCTGCAGTTTTAATTATCTTATGAGAAACCATGCCCCACCCTTACCCACTCCAGCTTTGAAATGGCTCTGTCCTGTTTTAATACCTTTGTTAGAAAATACATCACCTCTCACCAAACCTTGATACTCAGATACTGGCAGTCTGGAACTTTCTGCCATAGTATTCATAAGCTGTTCGTTCTTATTTGTACTTCACTCTTTCCCTATTTGTATCTCACAAAAGTCTTGAGATTGAGTCTGGCTCTCAATCTTTATTGGCTAAGATCCCTCAATCATTTTTGTCTTGGTTCTGTCTCTGTGAAATGGGCGTATCAGTACTTGCTCTCACAGGCCTATTGTGAAAATTAAATTAGATAATGAGATGCTGGATGTGAAGAAGCATTTTAGCATTGTAAAGTGCTACTCAAATGCTAGTCATTATGACTACTATCATATCTTTTATAGTAAAATTTTCCTACAGCTGTCTCAAGATCCTCTGAAATTTTCAGAATATCTGGGGAAAGAAAAATTACCCATCTCTGAGCCTTTACATCTTTTATGTTTACCTGGATGTAATTGAGAGACATTCTTCTTAGTAAAGTATCTCAAGAATGGACAAGTATCCAATGTACTCAATACTAATATGAAACCAATATATAAGTAATTTCATGTCCACATTAATGATAAAACACAAATATAGTCTAGAAAGGGGGAGGGAAGAGGAGTTGGGGGGAGAAGGTGAGGGCAATTGGCAGAATCTTGAGTAATATGCACAATGTGAGGGCATTCAACATGCTCCCTGGGTGAAAGGTTCTTCTACAACTTGAACTTTACCTTGGAAGTGAGAACAACGTGACCTAAAAATTTATACCCTCATATTAATTTGAAATAACAAAAAAAAAGAAAAATTGCAAAAAAGAAAAGGAAAAAAAGAAAAATTACCCATCTCATGTGAATTCATAAGAAACTTTTAGAAGTTTTATTTATTTGTGTGGGAAGGGTCAGTACTTTCAAGAGAGAGGTAAATATTTATTTTATTTTTTAAAAGATATAGATTAAAATGCAGCACTTGTGACTCAAAGGAGTAGGGCACTGGCCCCATATACTGGAGGTGGCAGGTTCATACCCAGCCCAGGCCAAAAACTGCAAAAAAACCCCAAAATGTATAGATTATATATGTAGATAGATTAAGAGCTATATTTTCAGAAATACTGATTTGATGGTCTAGATGAAACCCAGGAATCTAGGTTTCTACAAGCGTTTTAGATGATTCTGATGATCAGCAAATTTAGGAATAATTTCTCTAAGATGTTGACAACTCCCTCATGGTTCCCAGTATCTCAAAGTACTTCTCAACTCTGTCTGATGAGTTTGCTTTGCATCCTGTTTCCTTATAACTTGTCTCTGCCTTGACACTCAGTCTCTTTATTTATATAGGTACTTCAGTTGGACTCTTTAGCTCTCAAACCTGGTATTAATGGACTCCACCTTTTGTAGCCTACAAGTCAGATCTTCCCCAGTCTGTCCTCAGCCCAGAAAAGAGCTGTAAATTCTCTCGGGTTGTTAAGGAGGTGCTATTTCCAGTATTTCTATTTGACCACACTCCAGCTAAAAATGACCTAAATGTAATTGCTGGAACTGAAACCAGACACTCTGGCTCTAATATCTGTCATCAGTGCTACTGCTATCTATCGCTATTTTTGCTGTCGCAACTTCCTGAGCAATGTACTAGTGATACTAAAACCACATCCTTTCCCATTCAGACATACTTGGGCTCTAAGTTCACAGAGGAACAACAGTGCAGGATTGTCTCCATGGTTTTTGTGCTTACAGTGGGGGAGGCAGAGAGGTGTCTTTCCATTGAATGGGTGGGCTGGTCAACTGAGACCCATTCTTAGACTTCAAAGAAGCACTAAACAACGTGATTGACCACCTTACCCAGAAAGATAGTCATTAACACTAACATTCTGGCAGGGAACACAAGACCATCAGAATCAAGCTCCTTGCCCAGGCTGGAATGAATCTCAGAAAAGGGAGACATTATGAGGCCAAACGCATGACTAGCAGCTCACTCATATTGGCTCATTAACCTGGCCACAACCAAAGACAATTGGATATCCCTGCTACATGATATCTAGACTTACCAGCTGCTAACACAATCATAGTAAGTATACATCCAAATGGGGCACTTATGACTATTCTACAGGTAAAGAAGCCATTTTTTTTCCATGAAAGACAAGTCTATGGTGGTAATACCTACCCAATTGGATTAACATCTCTTTCCTCCTTTATGCCTTAAGTCACTCTATGTATCAAAAGAGTATTTTCCATTCCAGTGACACTCATAGTATAAGATCTTAAGTATGGAGTTGGGACTCAGATAATCTCAATAATAAACTCAGGAATATCAAGAGGTTTCATTGACTAAACCTTCTCCCCACCAAACCTAAGGCTACCAGACATTGCTGATAGACATACCGGTTGGGAGATGAGGAGATGACAAAAGAAAACCATAAGAACATTAGGAAGATGCTATTATCTGTCATTTCATGTCTACATTTCTTCTTAGTCCTTGTCTTTTCCAGCTGCAGGTCTTGGAAGACCTACACTCATCTATTTCACATTGGGCTTCCGCTGCCAACATTATTTTCCTCCCACACTAAGCCAGCTCTATTATTCTACTGACATGGAGTCTAGACCTATATACCATTAATTAAGTGGTCTTGACATTCTTGGTTGAAGCAAAGAACCTGCTTCCTTCCTTCCTTTACCTTTCACTTACTTCCTCATTTCCATCACGAATATGACTCAACAGTAGCTTTGGAATATGAAGTTCAACTTTCTGCCAAGCAAATATATTTCTTTACTTCTGGAGCTAAAAGCCTCTCCAATTATCTAATCTCTACTTATGGCCAAGTGTCCAATATTCTTCGATCTACTTGATAAGAAGTTCCGTGCTTAATGTGCAGGTAACTCCATTTCTGATAACACTTCTATGATCTTATCTCTTGGAGCAATTCATAGAGCTGAGCAACCCAAGCTAACTCCTGAACCAAACTAAACCTCTGAGTACTTACCATCTTATACATAGAGCCAAGAAGTCATTATTGGAAGGAAGCCTCCCAGATAGGTTTTCACTAGTAGGAGCCTGTTTACCACAATTTATGTAATATCCCAGGTATTTCCAGCATTGACAAACTCCATATTTTAAAAATACCTCTTGAACAGTCATTCAATATTCTACTTGAACAGCTGCTAGTTTTCAGCTGCTAGTTGAAATCCCTTGAATACCTGATGCAGGTTATTTTTTACTGCTTATGTCAACATATTACCTGGGCCAATGGCAGGAACTATATATTTGCTAGTTCTGAAATGGAATTTCTGAACCACGTCTTACGTGTCACAGCATCTGTGTGATGTTGCACAAAGTATCAGTAGTCCTGATGTGAGGGCTTTCCATTCTCAGTCAATTCAATATACCAAGCAATTCCTGACTTTGACCAATAGTACTGATGGATGGCTCACTTTTCACTTTTGTTCACTGATAACCACCCTTATGTCTACTTCTGAAAGCTTGAAGATAACAAGACAGGTAATGTGATCTAGGAAAAGGAAATTTTGTGGTTGTCTAACTCTGCATGCTTGTTTTAAGTGGCCTGGCATGCATAAAAGGCATGCCAGTCCACAGTGGAATTTACTATATATTCAGGTTTCTTTTTAGTACAGTACTTGGAGGCACAGAATGTTGAAAAGAACTGTCAATCAATGTAATTTCAAAAAAGGTAGTCTATGTATTGGTATTCCACAATGATACTCTAGTAAGTCAACTAATTTCATTTATAACAATGAGTATAGCTTTAAGTGACTTCTACTGGCCCCAAACTAGAACCATCTCCTTTTGTTGTATCATTATCTGTGACCCTATGTGGTCTGACTGGAACAGTCTGTAACCCTCAATATCCCCTGATCATTGTCTTGGATTTTAATCTCTCACTTCTCATTCTAACAGGAGTAAGACAACACTTATTGCAACTTACTCTAATCCTATTTGCAAAAGTCCTCTTCTACATCCATGGACAGGAAAGCTACTTCATTACTGTCCAGTATCCCTCTAAGATTTGAGCATACTCATCAAAACTGGATCCTTGAAGAATGTCAACACTATTTATTGTACCTCCCAATGATATTGTTACGGATTCATTTATTGGGAGCAATAGAGGTGGTGGAGACTGGTCAGATTCTGGGATGTTTTGATAGTAATGCCAATGGAAGTTTTTAGTGACTTGGTTTTGAAAGAGGAGTCAAGTTATCTGAGAAGCTAAAAGGTATGCTAATTACACCCATGTTGCAGCCAAAGGAAGGACATGGAGGATCAGAGAGGTCAAGTGACTTTCTTGAGGTCACTCAGCTAGAATAAGTTTAAATAAAACTGTGAATTGAGGTCTTTATGGTGGTATTGAGTTAGGTTTTGGAGAAAGAATATGAGGTTGAGTGGCAGAGAGTTTTAAGAGCGTGCTAGGCCAAGGGAATAGGCTAAATGAAGCTGTAGCTGGGCTTTTAAATTGCTGATGGCATTTCTACTACATGGGAAGGCCAGACCAATGCAGGCCACTCAGATGAACACTGTAGCCCTCAAAGCAGAGGAAGGGAAAGATGAATGACTCAAAAAAGAACGAGAAAGCAACAGAATCAAGCATGATGCCAAAAGATGATAGTCAGATAGGGGACATCAGCACAAACAAGAGGTAAGACAAAAGCAATGAGAGATCAAAATTTTATGCAAAGGTTAAGAGTGGGGCTGCCAGAGCTCTTGAAGGAAGCTGAGCATGGCAAATAGGAATTAGTCAAAATCAGGTGTTCTTGCTGATAGAAAACACTGCTGCTTACTCTCCAGACAGTGAAACGAGAAAGTGCCCAAAATAGAAGGCAGTGAGGGGACAGGTACAAGACCCTTTTAAGTGAGGTTGAATGAGAAGATGATATCACAGAGGCAAATAAAAAAAAATGGCTCATTGCCTGTAGCACAGTGGTGAGGGTGCCAGCCACATACACTGAGGGTGGTGGGTTCGAACCTGACCCGGGACAGCTAAAACAACAATGGCAACTGCAACAAAAATTAGCCAGGTGTTGTGCTCAGTGCCTGTAGTCTCAGCTACTTGGGAAGCTGAGGAAAGAGAATCGCTTAAGCCCAAGAGTTTGAAGTTCCTGCGAGCTGTGACACCATGGTATTGTACCCAGGGCAACATAGTGAGACTATCTCAAAAAAAGAAAAAAAGAGAGAAAACCTGGTTCAGCGCCTGTGGCTCAGTGAGTAGGGTACTGGCCACGTGCTCCGAAGCTGTAGGGTTCGAGCCCAGCCTGGCCTGTAAGACAACAATGACAACTGCAACAACAACAAAAATAGCCGGGCATTGTGGTGGGTGCCTGTGGTCCCAGCTGCTTGGGAAGCTGAGGAAGGAGAGTCATTTGGGCCCGAGGAGTTGGAGGTGGCTGTGAGCTGTAGTGCTGTGACACTCTGCCCAGGGCAACATGGAGAGACTCTGTCTCAAAAGAAAAAAGAAAAAAAAAAAAAGAAAGAGAAAACAAACTGTAGGAGACTATTGTGCTGAACCAAAAGAATCATTAAAAAAAAAAAAAAAGAAAAGACATAAGGCCTACAGAATTGGAAAGAGAATTTATTGTACTTAGCCCTGACCAGAGAGAGAGAGTGAATCTATGAATCACTTCACATTTTAGAGGTGCAGAAACCTCTCCTATGGCCATGGCTCTGTCCTAGGTACTGGAGGGGAAGAGAAATGAACAGATATAATTCACACCTTAAAGTAGTTGGGGAAGAAGAATAACAAGGGGGACAGAACACAGAATCATGTTATTACCTATTTCTCCCAGAAACCTTTTTGAAAATCCACTGCATAGGTGGTAGTTTGAATGATAGGAGAAACTCTACTAATTGCCTTGTCTCATGCCTCCTTTACCATTGTTAAAGCTTCTGGATTGTTGTTTATTTGTAGCTTAAGCCAAGAAATTCCAGTGGGAGAATGAGTAGACAGTTAAATCTGAAAAAAAAATCCAACTGAGAAATCTTACCAGATTTTTACTAAAGAAGTATTAATGCTAACTATGTCAGTTGAGGGGCATAAGGGTAATGTCTTGATATTCAAAACATTCTTCCCAAGGTGTATTCTAAGTGCTTTCTGCTGCTATTTCCTCTTCTCACATTTTCAGAAAAAGCAATAACCATCTGGCAATCCTAAAAGACCACAATGACATGGTAAAACTGTTCAGGTTATCTGAAAGTGAATTTTAAGTTACTTAGATGTTATTGCTATCAGGAAAAAATAAAGTATTTTTCTTCCGTAGGTGATAGGTGGGGAAACTGTTGTGCTAAAAGGCAAGGCAGTTATTTAAAGTTATATGATAAATCTCTTCAGTCATGACCTTGGATATATTCTAGCCATCTAGACCCAAGCCTTCTTTGACAATGGTTTGCTATCGCTTCACTTCTCCATAGAATGGGATCCCAGGAAAGGAATGGTCTAGAGAAGAGTTACAGCAGGAAGGTGTTATATTAGTAGAATATTTGTGGTAACAGGGAGGCCTCAGATCCATTTAAAGAAAGACTGCAAAGAATTGATCAAAAGAGAACTATAGATAACTTATTTATAGAAGTGCCAAGCAATTTCAAGAGCTATTATTGTGAGGGAGAGTTAAAAAATGGATTTTCTAGTAAATGGTACTTGGAGCAGTGTACATAAAAGACTAAATCTAGACCTGTATCTCTCACCACTTATAACTCAGGTTGGATACAAGATTTAAATCTAAAGACATGAAAAGATGAAAACTTTAGAAGAAAGTGTGTGAAAAACTCTTAATGATATCGGCCTTGGGAAAGAATTCATAAAGAAGACCCCATTGGCAACCATATCAACAATGAAAATAAATAAATGAGACCTTGTCAAGTTAAAAAGCTACTACATAGCTAAGGACACAATTAACAAATCAAATAGACAACCTTCATAATGGGGGAAGATATTCACGTGTTACTAATCTGACAAAAGGCTAATGACCATAATATACAAAGAACTCAAGAAATCAACAAGAAAAGAGCAAAAACCCCACCAATCAATGGGCAAGCAATATGAACAGAACAATTTCCCAAGAAGACAGATGAATGGCCAGCAAACACATGAAAAAAAATGTACATCATCCCTAATCATCAGAGAAATGCAAATGAAAACCACTTCAACATATCACCTAACATAGTGAGAATAGACCGCATCACAAGGTCCTAAAGATGCAGATGCTGGCATGGGTACAGAGAGAGGGGTACACTGATATACTATTGGTGGGATTACAAACTAATACAGCCTTTTTGGAAAGAAGTATGGAGAAGCCTAAAAGAACTAAAAGTAGAACTCCCATTTGAACCCACAACCCCATTACTAGACAACTATCCAAAAGAAAAAAAATCATTTTACCATACAGAGACTTGCACTAGAATGTTCATCACAGCCCAATTCACAATCATCAAAATGTGGAATTAACCAAAGTGCCCATGAACCCAGAAATGGATTAATAAACTGTGGTATATGTACAACATGGAATACTATTTAGCCATCAAAAGATAGAGACTTTGCATCTTTTGTATTTATCTAGATGGATTTGGGGAACATTCTCTAAGTAAAACATCCCATGTGCTCAGTACTAATTTGAAAATAGTATCCAACAACTAACACAACCACATGAGAGTAAAACACCAATTCAAGAAGGTGGAAGAGTGGGAGGGGCATTGATTACTTCCTATGTATCAAGTACAATGAAGGGAGGTATATGGCACCCTTCCGGGGTGAAGGACTGAACTACAACTCAGATTTTGGACTTTACCTTACAAATGCAAATAATGTAACCTAACGGTATGTACCCTCATATTAACTCATGATTAAACAATGGATTTTCTGTTCATGTATTAAATCATGAGAGAGAATAAAATGTGGAAATCTTGGTGATGGGTGCGTGGGTGAAGGCCTATCAATGTGTAACAGGTAGACAATAGCAGTGATGAGGAGCATACCAGGAAGATGGATCAGCTCAAAGGTAGCTCACTGGCAGGTGATTGCCAGCATCATTGACTAGTGAGAAGGCTTTACTGTACTAGCCTTGCTATGTATGACTAGACACATAGGCAGAATTTTACACAACCTGACTTTTGTACCTCTCCACTGCCTGGGATACCCTTTGCCATCTTTTCCACAATTCTATCAAATTATTTTGTGATGAACTTATAGATCATTTCCTCTTTGAATAATTCCCCAATTCTCTCTTCCACTGGGTACAGCCCTTTGCTCTCTCAGTACCATATACACTCTTCTCTTGTTGCCTTTATCACACCCTATCATAATTTTATGTTTTCAACTTTCTGCTTTGCCAAATGCATTTAGCTTCTTCACACTGGGAATCATATATTGGTCATTTGTGCCTATCCAGAATCCAGCAAAAAAGGAGAATCAATAAACAATTGTTTAATTACATAAATGAACAAGAAGGTGAAGCTGCCCAAGCACCAGTATAATCACTAATTTTAAAAATAAGATCTTTTATCAACCTGATTGACATACCATTCATGATATTTTCTCGTTTACTATATGAAAACATTTTTGATCCTTGTTTAGAAGTTTTCTCCTGACCCTTCGAATATGTACCACACATGTGATCTCACCCTTTGTCCCATCTCCC
>CAUYON010206089.1:0-11225 GCA_963573935.1 Arctocebus calabarensis | reverse complement strand
GTTGGAGAAGCACTGTCATACACGACTTGCACCCCGTAGGGGATGCGGACACACTGAGTTCGAGAAGCACTGTCATACACGACTTGCACCTGTAGGGGATGCGGACTCACTGAGGTTCGAGAAGCACTGTCATACACGACTTGCACCCCGTAGGGGATGCGGACACACTGAGTTCGAGAAGCACTGTCATACACGACTTGCACCTGTAGGGGATACGGACTCACTGTGGTTGGAGAAGCACTGTCATACACGACTTGCACCTGTAGGGGATACGGACTCACTGAGTTTGAGAAGCACTGTCATACACGACTTGCACCTGTAGGGGATACGGACTCACTGAGTTCGAGAAGCACTGTCATACACGACTTGCACCCCGTAGGGGATGCGGACACACTGAGTTCGAGAAGCACTGTCATACACGACTTGCTGAGGCCTCTCTGAACATAGTTTTGCGGTGAAATCTGCTCACACACCAATGCTGAACTCTCTTTGCTCACTTCAGTATGTGGAAATGATTTGGGGAAAGCCGAGGGCAGATCAGAGACCTGATATATCTTAAGGAAAAAAAAAGAAACAGAAATGCAGGTCATAGGAGATGGGTGAAATAAATGAGACCCTCGTTGGGTTGTATCAATTTTTTTTTCTCTCTATGGACATCATGGCAGGCAGTGGCCAGCAGCCTAGAGAGAACATGTCCAAGTTTTCCAGTGGCGACAGTGAGGCACACCTTACCCGTGACACTCTGTCTGTGAGAAAGGCCCACTGCAACGGTAGAAAACGCGAAGAGAATGGGAAAGACTAACATGAGAACTGGATGAGCAGGCAGAGACTGATTGGCAGGCCACATTTCAACAAGGAAAAATACTTCCTACCCCATTTTCCGCTCCTCCTCCTGCAGGGGCGAAGGTTGCACCTTGCCCCGAGTGGCTTATCTTAGAACTCCTGGTGCTGGAAGTGAACCCTTGGTGTTCATCACGGCAGTCGGAGTGTCTGTCAGAGAGAGCTTGGCAGAGATAAGCTGCAGACCGAGCAAGGCCAGTAAGGAACTGTGAGATACAAGGAGTGGTTGTGTGGGGGCCCTTCTTCCTTCCAGCAGGCAGAGTCTTGCCACAAAAGTGAGCTTTACACTAAATCCTGGGTCTCATGCTCTTGTGCACATATGTATACTTTCAAATTCAATTCACTTAGCTGACTACATATTTATTGTGCTTATTAACTATAAGATACTGGGGAAGTTCTGAATGTTGAAAAGATGAGCATCATAAAGACCCCCATCTCATGGACTTGGAAGGCCAGTGCAGGCGGTTGAAATATAGCACTTGCCACATTTGAAGGTCGAAACTTTTCAGCTGTTAATGTGACTTTTCTCTTGGCCATAGTACACAATTCTTCATCATAGGTGGTCTACCATCCTACAGGGAAAAAAGGTAAATTTAGCCTGATTAGATGGTATATGCAATGTCTTCACTAAACTTTTGAGTATTCTTAAAAGCAGACGTTCTGTTTCTCTAGGACAAATAACATGTTAGTCTAAATATTGATAAATGAATCTCCTTTAGACCCTGAGACGTGCTACATCCATTCAGGTGGGAGAGCTGTCCCTGGCACCTTCCCCTACTTGTAAGGCTCATGTCTTGGGTTTTCCTGTTACTGGCTCCTCCCATCATTCGGGAATCTTCCTTAATCCTATCAAGCCAGATACCTCAGCTCCATAAGGTACTGACTTGTCATACTCACTATTTAAGGAAACAAGATTATATTAACGGGCTCTTTTCTTTTTCTTTTTTTTGAGACAGAGTCTCACTTTGTTGCCCTCAGTAGAGTGCAGTGGCATCACAGCTCACAGCAACTTCCAGCTCTTGGGCTTAGGCAATTCTCTTGCCTCAGCCTCCCGAGTAGCTGGGACTACAGGCGCCCATCACAACGCCTGGCTATTTTTTTGTTGCAGTTTGGCCGGGATTGGGTTTGAACCCGCCACCGCCACAGGCTCCGCCCTAAACGGCTCATTTCTTTAAGAACTGGTTTTGTTTAAACATCATTAATTTATTAATTTATTCAATGTGTTCCTGTTCATCTACTGTGTGTGAGACACTCTCCTAGGGTTTCTGGAGTACAATGATGAACAGAACGGAAGAGTTCATCATGTCTTGGGGCTCATGAAGTAGGTAGGTGGGTAACTGACAGTAACACCAAAAGAAATAATTCAAAATAGGATCATCTCAAATAATGATAAGTTTCTGATGACAACAATCGGTGGCCATTGTATTCATCGAATAGACATGTAGATAGTGTCTGCTGGATGCCAGGACCATTCTAGATTCTTCATAAATACTAAATTATTCCTGTAAAGGAAATGTTTTCATTACTGATACTATACAGATAAAGAACCTAGTTCACAGAAAGGTCAAGTCGTATGCCCTGGATCACCAGGAATTAGCCCTAGATGTGAACCCAGACTGTCTGTATGCAGAACCTATGCTCCAAGCCTGTGTGCCATGAACATGGCTTTGCTGGAGAGCCAGCATTGCTGATTGACATGCTCGTGAGGTCACTGCAAACCAGTCTACAAAACGGCTATTCTTGCCAACAAAAAGCTCCATATGCAAAGTGAAGGGCATTTATTTCGAAAGTATCCTTGACTGCCCTTACTGATGCGTCTAATATCAGCTATACTTAAATTTCATAAGACAAATGTTTTACTTTTTTATTGAGGTATAATCCTTATACAGTGAAATAGTACACAGTCCTTAAGGGAATAACATGCAGAGTTTGACAAATGTATAACCCCTATCAGACACAGATATCATGTTTGCTATCTCAGAAAGGGCTCTTATACTCCTTAGGAGTCAATTGTACACATTTTAGTTGCATCTGATAGAGATATTTCTATGGGCATTTTGCATAATGAGTAGTATTGAGATTCATCATAAATGTCTCACCTGTCAGAACAAACTGATAATCATACTTGAAAAGCTTGCTGTAATTCTGGACTGCCCTGCCCTTTTTGTGCATATGCAAATCTTTTTGAAGAGTTAGTCATGCTCTGATTTCTGCTAAATACATCTGCTTCTGTAAACTTCACCAGCTGACACCCCGCCTGCGAGAAGGCACAGGCTCCTTTGTCTAACTGCTATTTGTAATCTGGAATTTCATAAACAGACTCACAGATCACTAAAGAAATGGAACAGGTTGTAAAGACTCACTCAGGCCTCAGAAAGACACCTCCCAGCGTCATAGGGAAGCAGCAGGAGCAGATACAGTTTGCAATTTGCAGATACAACATGCCTGCAGCTCTGAATGCTGGGCAGGAGGGATTTCCCTGCAGGCTCCTAACTTAAATCAGATTGAATATATGACCTGTGCCTAAAACTTTAGTATGCATATTAAATCACCTAAGAATCTTGTTAAAATGCAGATTCTAATTTGATAAGTTTGGGACTGGGCCTAAGACTCTCATTTCTAACAAGATGCTGGTGCTGTTCATCTAAGGACCGGAGATTGAGTAGAAAGATACTAAGGGCAAATTCAGATTTGGATTAAACAGCTACAAGTGTGCAAAGTTTGGGGGGTATAAAAGGTATCTCTGGCCAAAAAATTTGGGCATCCCTGGTTTAAACATAAAATGGTTTATTTAATGTAGGACGTATCAGAGCTTTGAACACACTAATATATATTCTTACTCTCCAAGAGAGCACTAAGGTTTCCCAATTGAGTAGATCACAGAACCCTTTCTCTGCAGAACATGTCATGGATCTGGGTGCTCTTCCAGTAGGGTAAGCAGGTCTGGGAGGTCTTTCTCAATCCTAAACTTCTGTTATTCTCAAGGGAATTCCTTTAGGAATTTGATCATCTTTAAAATAAAACAAAACAACCACCACCAAAACAAAAACAAAAACAAAAAACCTTCATGCAACAAAAACCAAAATAAAATCCCCTTTCCACTGGTTTGTACTTATTTTTGCTTCTGTTTGTCTGAAATGATAAATTCCACAAACTTTCTGAACAAGAAAGCAAAGTTTGTATAATATTGGCAATTTATTCCCTAAGGACTAGGAGAGGTGGGTACCTATGAAACCTTGCAATGTATCCACTGTGGAGGCAAATTCATTATATCAATGAATCTAACAAATAATGGTAAGGTTCTGTGATTCATTTTCTCCACCTAACAGTGCCGTGCGTTCCTCTCACCAGCCTAACCGTGAAAACTGAAGCCTGTGTCTCATTTCTGTCTGTTATAACCTGCCCTCAGTATGTCTCTTCCTTGGGCCATACTTGCCTGACAGCTGAGTTTTTAAATTTCTTTTTCAGACTGCCAAACTGGTCTATTCCATCAGGGTATTCAAAACGAAAACAGAGTTTAAAACTATACACTTCCAGTAAGCTTTAGAAATTCGGAATGGTGATAGCAAGTTTTTTCTTTCTGATCTGGACTTTCTGTCACTCTCATAGATACCCGTGGAATCTCTGAAGCACAGCCTGGCATCATGCTACACCATTCTCGTTTACTACCTCAGTGCACTGAGCCGATGGACAAGCCAACACTTTCAAAGTAGTTATTTAATTTTAAAATAATAACACTAAGAGAATGCCACTATAGCTATTCAGTAGATTGTTAAGGCTCTTAGATTTAATATTTATGGTTTTAAGTAATCCTGAATAAGCCTGTGGCTCACGGCATGTTTAAAAATGACAAATTTGAGTTCCGTCTCTTGCAAGGATCATAACCAGGAGCAGACTAGGAAAAACGGCTAGCTGACCTGGCATCCCGTTCCTGCGTCTGCCTGGTTATTTTCATCTCAGTAATTCAGGAGCTTCTCTCATTTTCATTAAAACCACAGGGTAGGGATTATTACCCATCTTTTACAAGTAAGGGAATTAAGGGTTTTCTTTGTTGTAAGATTCTTATCATGACATGTCTTGGAAGTATCCTCAGAGCTGTCAAGACTCAGTCCTTTAATCAGAATTGCTGCTGTGACCGTAATGAATATTGGAACTTTGATGGGCATATTTCTAATATGCAAATCCCTTTGTAATAATTTTGGATACAAACCGTTGCTCCTGGAGACATCTGAGGTCCAGGAATCAAGGACAAACCTACCACAACATTAAGACAACTAATAGTTATTTGAAAAAATTTAAATTTGAAAAGCAGGCTAGACACATAAACATTTAAGTTACAAAGAAGCTACACTTTGGAACATCTGGTTTCATTTCCTACTACTGCCTCCACATAAAACCAGCACACTAAAGGTGTTTGCCGCTTACAATGGGGTTATGGCCCATCTTAAATTGAAAATATCATACTTCTAAAACGTATTTAATACACCTAACCTACTGCCCATCATAGCTTGGCCTAGCCTGCCTGAAACTGATCGGACACTCATGTCAGCTGCCAGTTGGGCAATGCCTTCCAACACAGAGCCCAGTTGATAACAGAGTGTTGACTATTACATGCCTTTTATTGAAACTGTGCTGAAAGTGAAAAACAGAGTGGCTGTGTGGGTACTCAAAGTACAGTTTCTACTGACAGGGTGTCACTTTCTCACTACTGTAAACTGGAAAAATTTGTTAAGTCAAACCATCTACCCTAAATTAGGGACCATCTGCAATCATTCACATTTGCAGGTGCTTTTTATTGGTCAGGCACTAAAGATACCTTTCTGAAAATATAAGCAGATTCAGTAAGAAGATGGTTCCCATGAAAAATGTACTTGCCTAATAAAAGTATTATAAAAGCTGTTAAACACTGTACAAAGTTCAAAGTCAGGGTCAAACATTTTATTTTGTTTCTGTTTTTTTTGTGTGTGTGGTTTTTTTTTTTTTTTTTGAGTTTAAGACAGAGTCTCACTCTGCTGCCCCGGGTAGAGTGCAGTAGCATCATCAAAGCTTACTGCAACTTCAACTTCTAGGGCTCAAGTGATCCTTTTGCCTCAGCCTCCAGAGTAACTGGGACTACAGGCACCCACCACAGTGCCCAACTAGATTTTCCATTTTTCACAAAGACAGGTTCTCACTCTTGCTCAGTGTGGTCTCAAACTCCTGAGCTCAGGCAATCCACCTGCATCCACCTTCAATGAGTCCTAGGATTACGGGCGTAAGCCACCACAACCAGCCTACATGTTTCATTTTACACGTCAAAGATATGTAATATGCAATTTTTCAATGATTAAGTAAACAAAGACTTCTAAAATATACACATCTTACAACCATTGCTCATTCATATCAGTGTCAATATTTTAATTTAGCATCTTTAATTTTCTACATGATCAGGGATGCTGACATAATCATTTGCTGTAATAATGATGTGGAAATTACATTCATGAGCTTTTGGGGAAACATACAAGAAATATTTCATGTCAATGGAATTTAAAAAACGATTCTCTTGGGACTCTAAGAAATCTCAGGGACACACAAGACATTGGAGAAAGGGCATCATTTCATCCAGAAGGGCTAATCCCTGTCCTGAATGGTTAGGTCAGAGTGAACAGATCATCAGTGTGTTTGAGCCAATATGTGCCACTAAGGTACTTTGTAATTTTATGAAAATTAGACTGTCACTGGATAAGAAATCCACAGGCAAAGTAGTGTTCTCTTGAAAGTGTGAAGATTTTGATTTTTTATTATAATTTTTAAAAACCTACATGATTACCTTTGAAAAACAAAGAGAAAAAAAGACATAAGTAATTTATATTGAATAAATAATTTAACAAAGAAAAATAAAGAACAAAGAAAGCTTTCAGGAGGTGCTCCGTCAATAGAAAAAGGACTGTCATTTTACTCAAAGCAATTTCAATAAAACAAGCAGTTACATATAATTGTGTATTCATTTCTAAACCTGTTTAGGGCATACCTGCACCTTCTGAAGACATTCAAGCACGGTGTAAGTCATGGAGAGGGTGAAGGTGGAAGGTGGCTGACAGTCAGGTGAGAAGGCAGGAGCCAATGCAGGTGGCACATGATCAGGGAAGCAAGCCACTCAGAGTGGCATGGAATCAGTGTTTGTTACCTTGTTACCGTGATTTCATCTTACGAAATTGTAGGAACTGGTGAAGAAGTCTACAGAAGTCATTGCATGCACTGGAGGGACTCAACTGTCTGGAGATAACCAAGGGGGAGAGAAGGAAGAGAAATGACCCAAGGTGTGACCCTTCCTACCTCTAACCTCAGCAGTTTAGGTGACCTGCAGAGGATGCCAGTGCCCTTCACTGGGAAAATGCCCCGATAGAGGCCTTGGACTCTTACAACCTGAAGAAAGAGACCCAGCCAGAGGTGGAAGAAGGCAGACAGCTGCCCCATGCCAGCCAGGTGAACCCAGATCAGCGCCCCCCTGTGTGTAATGCTTTGGTGTGGTCTGAAGACAGCTCTTCAGGGCCATTTCAGTTTGCATCAGGACACACTGCTAGGCTGAATTATCATTCACAAATAAAACATATACTCATAGTATTTGATCTATTGGATTTTCTCTCCTAACATTTTCTGCTCATTCTGTCTCCTTACAAAACATACAGGACTCCACTGGGAACAGGAATTAAATTGTACATCACCTAGAGACTATGCTTAGAATTAGACTACATGTCATTCCATGAACATTTTTATTAAGACATTATTGCCTTGAAGTGTAACCATTTGTTTTCCTGTAGGATGAACCCCACTAAGAGAGAGAATGTGTTCTGTTCACTGCTATCACGTTTGTGCAAGGCACTCAACAAACCTAAATAAGTGTAAGAATTTATTAAGACTTAATGACACTGTTTTTATATAGAACTTAAAAATTGAACAAATGGGGCAATGGAATCCTAGTACTAAGATCAATTCTGGTTTTACACACACACGCACAGACCCTCTGGGTATACTCAATATATACAGATAACAAAAGATGAATACAAGTCACATTCAAACACCTCTTGGAGTTTCAGAGTCAACCATGACTTGAGTACTACAATTTTAATACACTTTTTTCTTTCTTAAAATGTGTATTCATTTGTGGCCCACTCTGTGTGTGATATTTTCCAGTTTGTTCAGCTGTAAGAGGACACCACGAAGGGCTGTACCTCTAAAGCCCTCTGCCCAGCACGCAGGTTCTCCCCTGGCATTTGCAACTGTATCTTCTCTTATATTCTCCAATCAGGCTGCCTGGTCTGATGCGCAATTCCCCTGGAAGGGTCTCTGGGGAAAGCGCTCAGGCTTCAAATCTTGGCTCAAATCCTTCCTTCTCTGGGCAAGTCATTACTGACCATGTGAAATCCTAGGCTCTGTCTCACATATACATCCTCCAGGATACCTACGACTCTGTTTCCTCCAAGCCCTACCCACATGGCTTTATGTCAACCATATTCCCTTCTGAACTTGTTTCACCTGTTTGGGGAACATATGCTGCCCCCTCCCCCCCCACACACAGAGGAACACTCAGCTACTGAGGGCCAGTGAGCAAACCTGCACGCACCACGGTCAGTGTGGTAGCACCTGTTGCATTTTGTGGGCGAGCCTAAAGAATCGTTTTATTTAGCAAAGGTAACGTGATTATATAGAACTAAATCTAATTTAATGTAATACTTTTACATTAAATAGACTTTTCCTACAAATAAACCCCTAGCCTCTCCATCCAGAACTCACTGTACCGCATATGGATGTCAATTGTCTGGTGTCGAGTCTGAGGTGAACATACGTGAATGCATGCAAAGATCAAAATCACTCTCGTCACACCGCATGTTCTCATTATTTTGTTTCTAAAAATAAACATCAGTCAAGTACTCACAATGAAGTACTACCTTGAATGTAGACGTAGCTCAACAATGAGCCGAATGGAATTTCAAATGAACCATACCCATGTTTTGGAGAGTCTTTAACCTACAGGTTATATTTGGTATTTTAGAAGAAAGGGGCAGGAGGAGAGAGAGACAGAGAGAGAGAGAGAGAAAGCAAATTTCAGAAAAAAAAAAGAAATAGAGATATAGGCACTGGTCAGGCAAAGTGCAGGAGGATACTGGCATTAGAACAGGGAATCACCTCTGTGATTAAGATGGCCAATCCCCCACATGTTGTACTCTATGGCCCACAGCCATCTCCCTAGCCACATGTTGACCAACAGCAAACCACAATAATATTCTTAGTACCACGGTTCTTAGTTCTCATGCTCCCACAGTCCTTGGTATCTTTCTACCCTATGTTACGGGTAGTGTCCAAGTACATAAGAGAATTCTTTCATGGCATAGACCACTCTGTTGGTGCCGCCTGGGTGAGACTCCTGCAGCCTAGATGGACACTTCCCACACATGTTGATGTCTTCTTCCCCTAAGCAGCCGCAGTCTTGCAAACGGCCTCCACTGAGCACTTATTGCCCACATGATGGCCCACTCCTCAACACACCCTTTACTGACCTTCCTCCCATCTCTTCTTTACTCTTCCTACTCTACCCACTGTGGTTTCCTAGGATCACTTCCAAATAAAGTATTTATATGCAAGTCCTTGTCTCAGCTTTTGCAGGACTACAAATCAAGATCTATGGAATAGGCTCAAATGCAATGAACTATCCAACATCATGCCCCAGTTCCAGTTCTTTTTTTTTTTTTTAATTAAGTCATTTGTATATAGATCATGAATACATCTATGCCCTTCTGGGATTCAATGTGTTGATTATTTGTACAAATCGGAGTGCTTACATCCTACTAATCAACATAGCCTTCACCTCATTTACCCAATTACAGCATTAAGACATTTGTGTTCTACAACTTACAGTCCCAACTTGTACTTGCAATATGCTGCATAGGTGTGGTCCCCCTACTAACCCACCCTCTATTGACCCACCCTCCTCCCTTTCTCTCCCAGTCCCCTTCCCTCCTTCATCCTAGGCTATAGTTGTGTTTCATTTTTCATATGCAAGCGTGAGTGTTTATAAATTGGTTTCATAGTAGCACTGAGTACACTGGATTTTTTTTCAATTCCTGAGATACTTTACTAAGAAGAATATTTTGTAAACATAAAAGAGGTAAAGTCTCCATTTTTTTAATGCTGCATAGTATTCCATGGTATACATATACCATAATTTATTAATCCATTCCTGGGTTGATGGGCACTACGGTTTCTTCTAAGACTTGGCAATTATGAATTGAGCTGCAATGAACAATCTGGTGCAAATATCTTTATTGCCAAATGACTTTTTGGTCCTTTGGATATACACCTAGAAGAGGAATTGCAGGATCAAATGGCAGGTCTACATTTAGATCCCTGAGAGTTCTCTAAACTTCCTTCTGAAAGGAATGTACTAGCTTGCATTGCCACCAGCAGTGCAGAAGTGTTCCCTTTTCTTCACATCCATGCTAACATCTGTAGCTTTGGGATTTTGTGATGTGGGCAACTCGTACTGGAGTTAGATGGTATCTCAGATAAAAAAAAATCAGGAGGAATCATGCTTCCAGAATTCAGACCATAGTATAAATTGATAGTGATCAAAACAGCATGGTACTGGCACAAAAAATAAGAGAGGTAAATGTATGGAACAGAATTGAAGACCAAGAGGTGAACTCGGACACTTACATCATTTGATTTTTGATAAGCCTATCAAAAATATAAATTGGGGCCAAGATTCTCTATTCAACAAATGGTGCTGGGTGAATTGGCTGGCAACTTGTAAAAGACTGAAACTGGACCCACACCTTTCTTTAACAAAAATTGACTCTCACTGGTTAAAGTACTTAAACTTAAGACATGCAACTATAAAAATTCTTAGAGAGAGTGCAGGGGAAACACTTGAAAAAATTGGCCTGGGAGAATACTTTATGAGGAGGACATCCCAGGCAATTGAAGCAACATCAAAAATACATTACTGGGATCTGATAAAATTAAAAAGCTTCTGCACTGCCAAGAAAACACTAAGTAAAGCAAATAGACAGCCCTCAGAATGGGAGAGGATTTTTGCAAGTTGTATTTCCAACAAAGGTCTAATAACCAGAATCCACAGAGAACTCAAACTTATTACTAAGAATAAAACAAGTGATCCCCTTTCTTTGTGGGCAAGAGACATGAACAGAAAGAAGCTTCTCTGAAGAAGATGGGTGCATGGTCTATAGACACATGAAAAAATGCTCATCATCTTTAATCATCAGAGAAATGCAAAGTTCCAGTTCTTTATAACATTTCTTTCCTTTAAAATTTTTTAATGATATTTTTTAATTCGGTGCCAAGAAAGAACCCAATAGATCTGTCAATTTCCTTCCCTTCCATTCACT
>CAUYON010206088.1:0-31693 GCA_963573935.1 Arctocebus calabarensis | reverse complement strand
TATATAGTGATCAAGAAAATGCCATGAAGGCTATCTGTAACAGTACGATCAAAATATTTCTGAATGTATATGAAGCACATTGTGCCCTATGATTGCACCAATGTACACAATTATGATTCAATAAAATTATTTAAAAAAAATGTTAAATCCTAAGTATCAGCTTGACTCCCTGGTCTTCCTTGAAACAGGTGCCTCTTCAGAGGAGTTGTCCTGTATGCAGGAACTCGGCAGTTATGGGTTATTTCAACATCGTGGCTGTGCCAACTCAGCACATGGTCTCCCTTTTCATCAAGGGAAGCGAATAAAGGAGCACTCATGTCCTCTGTTCTGTGCCTCAGTAGGAAAGGGTGTACTTTATTTCTGCTCTTATCTGTTTGACTCATGGCCCACTTGAACTGCAAAGTGGCCAGAAAATGTGTGGGAGCATATGCCTATTTTGTGAGCAGTAAGCACCTTGATCAAAAGATAGATACTGTCAATTGGAGCAGAATGGGGATTGCGCAAGAGTTACTTAGGATTATACAGGAAATTGACTGAAGAGTGGCAGAAAAAGTCTGGACAGAGGTTGGTGAATGTAATCGAGGAATGCAAAACACAAGGTTCTGGGTGTCCCACAGGAAGGAGCGTGAGCTGAAGCAAGAACTCTTCAGTACCACGGAGAGCTCCTGTCATTTAACTCGCTTGACAGCTTATGCTATAAACTGTAATACATTTTTAAAAATTATGCCATAAGCATTTGTTATGTGCCCATGATAGATTATGTGCATAGAACAATTCCTGACAAGTAACTAACTGTCTAAATGGGAAGACAACTCCCTGAAATGCAATGGGTAAGTTCAATGACAGAACAATTCACTGGGCACTGTGAAAAGATGGAGATGTTCCTAACATTCATCTTGGGTACAGGAAGAAGTTATGTAGGAAAGTTTCTTGGAGGGGATGATTGATGATCTCAAATGTATATTAAGTGATAACAGGGATTTAGCCAAGCCAGAGGGGCAATTAACTTTTTCTGTAAATGGCCAAGTAGTAAATATTTCAGGCTTTCCAGGTACATATGGTAGGTCTGTGTCACGTATCCTTCTTTGTGTCTTATAACTTTTCAAAATGTAAAAGTATCCTTGGCTCAAGGGTTGTAAAATATGAGTCATTGTCCAGGTTTGACCTCTAGGTCATATTTTGCTGACCCCGGGTCTAGGCAGAGAATAAGAACAAAAGCAGAGATACGTACATACAACCATGTGCAGTGTGGGTGTGATAAACTATAACGCAAAGTTTGAAGAAGAGTCATGACAAATGAGCCCAGAGAGAGTTAGTTACAGGACAGTATGTCGTGTTGAGGAACTCGGACCTGGTTCTGTAAGTATGTTGCCACTGAAAGATTTAGATCAATGTCATCACCACATTTATATTTTGGAAAGACAGCGTGTTGAGAATTTTCCTGAAGAGGCAAAACTGAACTCACAGGGACCGATTAGGGACTGTTAGTACGGAGATAATAGGGGTAAGGAAAGCCTAGAGTAAGGCAGTGGTGGGAAAGATAGGCAAGAGGAGGCACCGTGGAAAAAATGATAGGTAACACCAGGGAGGCTGGATGTTCCCTGGTTGACTGGGGTGGGGACAGTGGTCAGTAAGGACTCCCAGACAAAATAGCATTGCTTCTCTGAGATTATAAATATGGTTCTAATTTGTTCACATTCATTCTTTAGCAGGAGCTCTGATTGTCAAAAGGATCTCTGCCATTTATCCCAGAATCACACCATCTGGGGTGTGAGTGTAGGTACTACTCTGAGCTGACTCCTTGAGAAGTCGTTAGGCTCTCCAGGAAGGGTATGGGGAGATTTGGCAACTGTACGTCAAGTAGATTGACTGCAAAAAGCAATATCTTTCCTGTAGCAGAATGTTCATGTAAGGTAAGGGTGAGGAGCTCAATGTATAGGTTCATAAAAATAGTCCAAAAGGCCTTGGCCTTTTAAAACTATCAGTTATTTTAGTCACTTTGGGATCTTGAAGACTATAATGTTATAGACTTTGAACTTGCCCTCTGTGGGCATATGTAATCATCCATGATTGCCCAGCATTTTTATATAGTTCCCCACATTGTGATAACTTACCCCAAGTAAGATTTCCACACTCCCTTTCTAGAGTGTGAAGGCGTATAACCTAGTTTACACCTGTGAGGCCGTTCTCATGAGACTCATATGGAGACGAGTGCAGTAGGAGGTGGGGACCCAGGATGGGGAGGTCAGTATTCTGTCTAGCAAAGTAGTGGACGGTTCTTATTTTGGGAAAAGGGCTGAGGTGAAGGCTCTGTTACTTCAGTCCAACTCTGGTTGGTATCAGGAGTGGGCAATGACAGTTGTTTTTATGTTGGGCCAGTCCCCTGGTGTGGTGGACATCATTCTTTGTTGTGCAGCCTTCATGTTTACTTCTGTAACCCTCCCTGAGAAGCTATATAATACCTCTAAAAATCCCCTAGGTTGGTTTTTAAAAGTTTGTATTCTGTGGTATGCAATTGAAAATGTCAGTAGATATACCAATTCAATTATACAATATTATATCTTTTTTGTTTGTTTTGAGACAGAGTCTCACTATGTGACCCTTGGTAGAGTGCTTTGGTATCACAGCTCACAGCAACCTCAAACTCTTATGCTTAACCTCAAATGCTTAAGCAATTCTCTTGCCTCAGCCTCCCAAAGAGGTGGGACTATAGGTACCCACCACAATACCCAGCTATTTTTTTGTTGCAGTTGTTTAGCTGGCCCGGGCTGGGTTCGAACTTGCCACCCTTGTTGTATGTGGCTGGTCCCCTAACCACAGTGCTACGGGCACTGAGCCTACAATATTATATCTGATGTACAATTTCACAGGAACAATTAGAAAAAAGTCTACAAAAGCTTCATAGATAATAAAAATGATTGAGTAACTCTGTCATAGACTAAATGGGCAACAGGTCAACTCACAGATGTGACAGCAGCAGTATGTCTATAATGGTCAAGGCAGGGAGAAGAGAGAAGTCATTGTGCCTTTAAGGTGTTGCGATTGAAAACCATGGGAACATTCATTTTAACAATAAAAATTTTGATAAAATGGTTTTACCTGGAGCTGTTTTTAAATGGTAGCAGTCACAGGTTATTTAGTGATAACCTTGCTAGGGATAATTCTTTTAGGTCAGCCAATATGGAGGTACAATTAAGATAATCAGATCCTGTTTTTACATGCATGGGCTTTTTGGAGTTAGGGAAGAGAAGAGTTACCATTGCTCTTTATCATTGCTTTGGCCTGGGCTCATGCTCAGCCTAGGTAATCTCCAACTCAGTTGCCTATTTAAAGGGGAGTTTTGTTTGAGTAGAGTAGAAGCAGACGAAGATTGAGCTACATTCTTTAATTCTGCAAATAAAATCACAACATTTAATGAACACGATCTTAGTTCCCTTACATGCAATTAAATATTTAATCTTCATGACATGAATCATTTTACTTAGTAATTTACAGAGTTCTATTCAGCAGATCTTATTATCCATATATATTACATAATAATAATCCTAAAACTTGGAGAGATTAAGTCATTTGTTAAGGAACACACCATGAAAAAGTGACAGGGCTGGATCCCGTGACTAATGGTCACTCAAGTGACCAGTGACTTGGGCAATTTTCTTAACCTCATGAAACATCTCTAACATTTGAATAAAAATAATACTTCTCAGGGTTTTTAATGAACAAATGAGTTTATCTTTGTGGAACACTCGAAACTTTGCTTGTGTCAAAAAAATTCAGCAGATGTCGGCTGTTACTATTTTGTCCAGGATGTATCTCTGTTTATCTCTTACACTGAGATAGGCAGCCACACACAGTGTCTCAAGCCTATAATCCAAGTACTTTGGTAAGCCAGGGCAGGAGGATTGCTAGAGGTCAGGAGTTCAGGATTAACCTGGGTAACACTTGGAGACCCAGTCTCTGCCAAAAAAAATTTCCTTTTTTTAAAATTAGCTGAACATGGTGACCTACACCTGTACTCCTAGTTACTCGAGAGGCTGAGACAGGAGGACTACTTAAGTCTGGGAGTTTGAGCTATGGTCATACCACTGTATGCCAGCCAGGGTGACAGAGTGAGACCCTTCCTTTAAAACACAAGTACTAATATTAGAGTAAGCAGTGGTCTAAACCAGGATAGATGATCATAATTTTGGTATTGCAGTAAACTTCTCAGGGGGGTCAACGGGGCATTTCTTTAACAGTGTGGAGGCAGGAGAAGAGGTAAGTTTCCGAATGTTGGATGTGACCTTTAGGGCCTAGAGTTATTCCAACAAGGCAATAGTCTCTAGTTGTTTTGTTTTAATGGAATCCTTAGTGACTTTTTAAGTCCCCTACATGGCTTGAATTTCTATCTCTAAAGTCCCCCCCATTTGAGTTTGTCCTGCAAATGTGTAAAATCTGACTCCTAAACTGAAAGTTGAGGTGTGAATTCAACACACATAAGAGCAGGTCACAGGGGCAGATGCCAGGTACTGAGGCAGAATATAGTTCTGGACAGGTAGCCTGCGTGGTGCTGTGAGTTTGAGGAAAGGCCGGAGAAAGCAAGTGTTAGGACAGAAGGCAGCAGAGATAAGCTTCAGACCAGCAGATCAGAAAGCTTCAGATAGACAGGCAAGAAAGACTTTGCTAAGCCCTTTGGAAAGGATGCTGCTCTGTCAAACACAGTGGCCACACAGACCCAAATGGAACTGGATGACTTTGCCCTTTGTCATTCAGAGAAACAACTGTTGACTCAAGGATGACTGACTTAGAGATGTGTCTACTGAAAGGATAGAAAGTATCCAATAACTGATAAAAATTGAGGCAATCGGAGAAAAAGACACAGAACCCACGCCGTGCGTTAAAGGAAGGGCTGGCTCTCTTTCTGCTCACTCTTGAATGGTTTGCACTCCAGCCCTGGATTTGGACAGGATTTCTGTTGGATCAGGACTGGTGTCTGTCCCACAATGGAGATGCTAAGATTTAAGGATGTAGAGGGGAAGACAACAGGCAGTGTAAGGTAGATAGACGAGACTGGTCCAAATGCTGTTTACTAGCTGTGATGCCCTTGGTAAGTCACTTAAATTTCCTGAGTCTTGGTTCCTTTATTTCTAAAACGAGGATGGTAATAATAGCTAACATAGAGCGCCACCTGTGGCTCAGTGAATAGGGTGCTGACCCCGTGTACCGAGGGTGGCGGGTTCAAACCCATCCTGGGCTGAACTGCAATAACAACAACAAAAATAGCCAGGCATTATGGCGGGTGCCTGTAGTCCCAGCTTCTCAAGAGGCTGAGGCAAGAGAATCGCCTAAGCCCAGGAGTTGGAGGTGGCTGTAAGCTGTGTGATGCCACGGCACTCTACCAAGGGTTATAGATGGAGAACCTGTCAAAACCAAAAAAAAAAAAAAAAAAAAAAAAAAAGCTAACATATTATCATCATCCTCAGATTTTCCAGGAAACTGGACAACAGAGTGATTGAGTAACCCACCCAAGATGCCACAGCTCCTTGGTAGGAGCGGAGGGGTCTGAAGAGGCGGGCTTCCTCCAGGGTCTGTGCTCCCCAGCTTCCCACTCTACCGCCTCTCTGATGCCAGTACAGGGAAGGCATTTGGTGAGTGGTGGCGCCGGGAGAGGAATGCAGGGGCAGCGGCAAGGACCGTCCTCGTCATCATTGTAATGAACGAGGAGAGAATCAGGGAGACTGAGCACAGGCTCTATTTACAGAACTAATGAGAGGTGTGGAGATGGTATATAGGTCCTCATATATTTCGAACTTATGTCCATAGAGTCTAATTCCAGAATGATTTTCTCAAGGTTAGTACTTTTTAAGGGCTTCTTAGTTTTAAGTCTGAAACCAAATACCTTCAAACCAATGCTTTAAAGACTAAACGCATACAGTGTTCATGTGTGAGTGTGTGCGCACGACCTAGTCAATAGCTGGTAGCACTACTTGAGAGCTGGTCTTTTCATACCCATTTTCATCAGGCTGGTACTTCACAGATAAGCCGCAGTAAGAGTGTTTTCAGGAACTTCTATGATTACTTTTCAGCAGAAGAAATCATGTTTGGCTTTGTTGAAATGTTTGAGTACATTGACCTGGCAAAGAAGGCAAATAATAGACAAGTCAAATTCTGCAAGTAGACAGTTATTCATATTTGAATTAGCAGATTATACAATGGCAAAGTGAGCAGACTAAAGAAAGACAAAAAGGAACTCTTATAATTCATTTTCGCTTTTTCATTTACAATACAACGCTAACTTTCCAAACTAGATTTTCAGAACAGTTTGGTTTTTGTTAAATGATGGAAACTTTTAGATACATCTCTTTTATACTAAAGAACAAATGATAAAAATGAAAGGAAATAGGAATTAAGTATTTGTGCATTTGTGATTCTGTACTTCTTATGTAGGCATAAGGTAACAGTTTTACTTGATTTCCTGACAATACATTCTACCAAGCTTTTTGAAAGTGTTTGAAATAATAAAATAATATTTCATTTAAGATGTCATCGGTTTTATATATGGGGTAACATTTTTACATATGGAGGTGATATTTTTTGCATAACAAAAATCTGTGATTTTAACGTACCTACCCTTTAGCGATATCCCATCTATAGATGTATTTGTTCTTGAAACACATGAAAAATAAATGAGGATGTGTTTCTACACACTTTAACACTATGGCAAATTACAAAGTAAACATGTTTGAACAATCCATGTTTTTAATGTTTAAAATATAAAGTAAACGCAGGCTGAATGGTAATTTTCTCAGTAGGTTGGTTATTTTTGGTTATAAAATCTTCAGTGTGTTTCTTGGAAGTGAACAGCATGCCTTTGTATGAGAGTATGAAGGTTATGTTTTAGAGATGGGGGATCATAGAACTTCTAGTTACAGTTCTGAAGACCCAAAGTACGCACATTAAAAGCATAGAAAGGCATTCCTGGGGGAAAATGGGGTTCACGCAAGGTTTAGTCACAAACTTAAAATAACTGAAGACTTGTCAAGGAAAATGACATCCCGGAAGGCACAGAAATATGTGTCACTGTCTTAAAAGGGAGTGTGGAGGCAACTTTAGAATAATTAAAGACACTGTAAGTGGAATCTTGCTGAAGGAGAATATGGATAAAGGAAGCACTGCTATTTACACCTGTCCTTCAACACAGCTTTGATAAAGGGGACTAATACTGGCTATTCGTAAACTAGATAGCCAACGGTTTGTATGACAATGGATTTTAAAACTCTCATACTTTGTCAAAGGAATGGTGGCTTTAAATAGTTATATTGATGGTTAATATAGAAATTATAACAAGGTTATGAATATTTTATTTTTCAAAATATATATATCTATATTTTGAGACAGTCTTACTTGATCGCCCTCAGTAGAGTGCTGTGATGTCACAGCTCACAGCAACTTCCAGCTCTTGGGCTTAGGCGATTCTCTTGCCTCAGCCTCCCGAGTAGCTGGGATTACAGGCACCTGCTACAATGCCCCACCCTTGGTATATGGGGCTGGTGCCCTACTTACTGAGCTGCAGGGGCTGCCCATTTTCAAAAATTTTTTTAAACAAAATGAATTTATGTTTGTATACAATATTCAAAAGGAAAATGTTATTATAACGTAGATGGTTTTAAGTCTTGCTAAAATCGAAGCAGTCACCAGTTTTGGAGAACTTCAGAGTTTGAAGGATAAACTTCCTTTGCTTCAAAGCTGTATCAGGAGAGCTACATTTGATGTTTTTACTCAGTGCTCTTGGAAATCTGTATCCTTTTTGGGAAGAAAATTCCCAATAGACAATTCTTATATGACAGTTTACACATAACCACAACAACAAATATAAAATATTTGACTACATTATCCACATATATATTTTATATGTACATATCTCCTTAAGAAACACAGTGTCATTAAATCTTTTTAATTATATTGTTTTTGCTTTTCATTACATATAATGAAAACTTACTATGTATCTTCTTACCCAGCATGCATCAGAGAAAGCAACAACATCAATTTAAATTCATTATCAAAGTCAAATTTCGGTTATCCCAAGACCAGGTTTCCAAATCACGTGTGTGAATTAGTGTATGTGTCTCCCAACACAAAAGACATTAATGAGATCACCGTGGCGATGCTGGCAGCTGAGTCCCAGAGAGCAGTAGGAGCTGAGGCTGACTTTCCGTTTCCCTGATTTTCATTTAATGCGCGCAGCCCTGTTCCTCATGTCCGTGTTTGTGGAAGGTCCTCCCCTCTTTCTTGTCTTCATTTACGTTGTACTCAGAGAGCAACAGAGCTGAGGGGGTCTTGGCACCTCATAGACATCAGAATGAAGCTGGAGGGGGGCATCGTGACGGAGGTCACGGCAGAGTATCCGAGCCACAGGGACCATCTCTGGATTATACCCTGCTTCTTCATGTAAATAAAAAATAATGTGGGAAATCTTAGCTTTCCCACAGTTCTAGGTTCAGACTTTGGTAGAGACATTTCTGACTATGAAGCCATCCAGGCTACCCTGCCCACTTGCTGTATAACCAGGAGCAAGTTTTTCTGTGACCGTTTTCTCAGTGTCCTAATCAGTAAAGTGGGGAGTGTACCCACTCCTACCCCATGGGGTTATTAAGGGAGTTAATATTAGTGAAGCACTTAAAATAATGCCAGGTCGTAGTAAGTGTTCAGTAAGCATTGGTTGTCATCATCTGTATTTTTAATCCTTTTACTTTAAAATATATATAGACTCACAGAAGTTACAAAACTAGTATTGTATACTTCCCACAATGTATATAACTTTAACACTTTACCAAAACCAAGAAATTGGCATTGGCACAATGCAGTAGTTATTAATTAGTTGCCATTATTAATAATTGTCCATATTAATCACTTTTTCGCTCCTATTTTGTATTTTTCAATACCACTCACTTAGCACTTCCTGTTTTCTAGCTGCTTTGTTTAGAATGTTAGTTCATTTTAGTTTTCTCTTCTCAGCTCAAATGACTTCAGGGAAAATATCCTATATTTTTAATGTACTTCCACAGGGCCTAACACAATGTTTGATGCAAGACAGAGTCAGTAGGGTTTTTTGGGTTTTTTTCCCCTGCCGATTGATATTTAAATAAGTAGATTTCTAAGAGCTGCAATTCTGGCTGACTTTTAGATGTTCTCCAAGAAAAGCCAATGACAATGTGGTGGCAGTATAATACGCTAGTGCTCATAAAAGTGTTAAAAAAGCAAAGAGCACTGTACACTCATAGTGTCTGAAAGTACATGAAGAGGTCCAGAGGAGACATGTTTAGGTTGGTTTTAGGAACAGTGGGTAAGAGAATAGGATATTTTGTGTTACTACCAAAGCCATTGCATAAAGATTGTTGAATACCTTGAAATCGTATGTTGATGCTTCAGTGATGTGAGGATTATTACTTTAAGCTCTGAATTCTAGAGAACATATTACTAGTGGACATTTTCAATGCAAGTTCTTAGCTCTACATTAAAATTTCTTGGTGATGGCATGAAGCTCAGAGACTATGACTTAACGTATCACTGAATAATAGTGAAGCCAATGGATATATATAAAAAAAAAATCTTAGTGAGATTTAAAAAATCCCAATACCCAAGCTGTCCCTTAGACTAGTTGACTCCGAATCTCTGGGTACCAGAGACTGACTACACCCCCTCTGCTGGTGCTTCTCTGTTGCCAAGTTGCGGACGGCCAAGCTGGGCAATCGCAGGAATGTTCTGTGGCATGTTCACCCAGACTGGGGCATGCAGTGCTTACCGTATAAAATTCTGTCTAGTAACACATGGCCCAGACACTGACTCACTTTCTAAGAGAAGTTTTGAGGAATGGAGCGTTATTAGCCTGTGAATCCTGTTACCAAAGCTGTGTGATAGTGAAGCATTGTTTTGTTTGATTCACTTCCCTTCCCACAAGACTCTGGCTGCAACTTTGTTTTCCCTTTTGGCCGGCCAGACTTCTGCAGACTTGTCACTTTCTACCCGCTGGATCCCTGCTTTCTGCCTGACCGGAGGAAAAGCTGAGTCGTGGCTACTCCGTCTCCTTTGCCTCTCTGTAATTTCCCTGGGAGTCTGTTCTCCTCCCTAACCTTGTGGTTGTTCTGGCTTGATGAATTTTGTCATGAATGAGAAAAAGATCACCGTTTGGATATGTCAAAATGTAGACTTGTTTTTCTGTCGCTTAAACGAGTTATGGTTTTTGCTGAACAACTTCCTATTGTAGAAGAGTCAGTTTCACACTGGGACGTCCAGCTGTGAGGCCCAAGGCTCGCCATGAATGCTGATCTAAGAGTTGTCTTTGGCCACACATTAAATGCACAAACACTAACTTAAGCTGATGAGCAAAAGAAAAGGTCTATGATTTTTGTGATATCTGACGCCATTGATAAGCATTCATAGCCAGCTTTGGGCCATGGTTGTACATCCCTAATTGCAACATAGGTGTTACTTCTTGAGTATCTGTGATGCGTCAGACAGTGTGACAGGTGCTTAGGCTATGAAGATTAAAGACAGACTCCCTCATAGACTACTTGGTGAGATGACTGTGCTGTGAGGGAGGGATGTATGAACTGCTGTGATGACTTGAAGAGAGGGCACCTATCCAGACATGGGGAAGGGGTGGTGAGGGGGGAGTAGGTCCCCGGGGGCCAGGCCATGTCTGATGTGTCTTTGTATCATTAGGCCCAGAGCAGTAAGTGAATTCTCTTAATGTTTGGTATTAAACATAGGCTACATTGAGCCTTGCCTTAATAGCAGGTGTGAATTAGCTTCTCAGAGAAAAAGGATGGGTGGCAGGAGAGCAGAAGTCCAGGGCCTGCGAATCTAAAGGAGAACATATACTTTATACTTAGAGGCGTGGGTGAGGGAGGCCCAACCACCTGTGCTGGAGAGTGACTGCAGAGTTCACAGTGGTGGCAAGGGAGTGCGGGGAGAGTGCAGAGGGGTCTGATTGTGCCAGACTTCACAACTGAGGCTGAGGAGCTTTCATTTCTCTGGAATATGATGGGTCCCATTCAAGGAGATTTAGCAGATAATTGACATGATCATATATGCCTTCCAGAGAAATCATTTTGGAAGAACAGGAGTGAGATCAGGCAGAGAAACTTACAAGGAGTGATCATGACGTCCCACAAGAAGCAATGACGGGCGCTTAGAACCATTTAGAAATAAAAAGAAACTCAAATGCTTACCTTGTAACCAATGCTTACCACACAACAAAATAAAATTTAGAAGCATTAAAGATGTCAAGGTAAAAACAAAACAGTAAAGAGAAAGTAGAGGAGAATTTTTTTTTAATCTTGGAGATTGAAAAGACTTTTTTTTTTTTGACAGTGTCTCTGTCACCCAGGCTGGAGGGCAGTGGCTTGACCATAGCTCCTCTGCAGCCTCAAACTCCTACCTCACTCTCCCTAGTAGCTGGGACTACAGGCACCTGCCGCTATGCCCAGCTAATGTTTTAAAAAAAAATCTGGAGAGTCGTGGTCTTGCTATTTTGCCCAGGCTAGTCACAAGCTCAAGAAGACCTTTTTAAGCATGAGGTCAAAGGATTCAATGTAACAACACAAATAAGTATGTGTGTGTACTGTGCTAAGTGGTAGGGAAATGTATATTAATAGGGCTCATTTGTCTTTTAAGAGTTTAAGATATAGAGGCAGATAAGGAGACAAAATATTCCAAATGCCTTGGGCTGAGAGCTGTGTTGGAGTGAAGGAAATGGAATCATTTCCTTCAACTGGAATCTGCAGGATGAACTGCCATGGTTTGCTTGGAAGTAGACAGGAGAGGCTTGGCAAGGCAGAAAATGAGCTAAATCTTGATGTCGGATCTATCACGTGGTTGAAGCATTTTAGATAGAGGGCACAGATGTGCAAAGGTGGAAGAGGGTTTATTTGGTATTTTTGGTGTGTAAAGTGCAAGGTGGATAGGAAAGACATGAGCACAAGAAGTGCTGAAGGTGTGAGGTTGGAGACGAAGATGAGAGGACGATACGAGGGGTCTTAATAGTCCAGGCTGTCCAGTAGAGCTTGTGACAGGGGAAATGCCCGTGAGCCACACGTGGCTATCAAGCATGTGAGATGTGGCGAGTGCAACGGAAGAGCTGAACTTTTAATTTATAGCTAATAGTAAACAAATTTAAAGAACCACAGTGGCCAGTAGCTACCATATTAGACAGTGAAACTACAGACAATATGGGGTCATTGAGAATTTCTTTGTAGAGAAATAGTATAAATAGAAATCATGTTTTAGAAAGATCACTCTGGTAGGCAGGAAGAAAATCAGGATTTACCGAGAGTCTGCCTTAGTGCTGGGTGGTGTCCTAAGTATGGCATCATTTGACTCTCTCAACTTCAGGATGGAGGGGGCATGGTGACAAGAAAACTGAATCGCACAAAGAGGTTACAAAGCCAGCAAACGAGAGAATTTTTAAATTTAACTTCCCATTCCTGACAATGTTTTTATTAATTTTAATTTTTAGAGACTTTTTAGGTTCCCACTAAAATCGAATGAAAAGTACAGAGAGTTCCCATACATTCGTGTTCTCACACATGAGGAATCTCCCCTATTCTTAACACCCTGCCCCACGGTGGTACATCTGTTACAACTGATAAACCCATCATGACGTATCATTATCACCCAGATATCAGAGTTTATATTGGGGTTCATTCTTAATCTGTACATTCTGTTGGTTCAAAAAGTCCGTATGACATGCAGCCGCCATGTGGTATTACACGGACAGTTCCGCTGCTCTGAATCCTCCGTGCTCTGCCTGTGCATCCCCTGCAGCCCCCAGACCCTGGCAAGCGTCATCTCTGTACTGTCCTCACGGGTTTGCCTTTTCCAGAATACCATGTAGTTGGAATCCTGTTATAGGCAGGTTTTCAGATTGGTTTCTTTCACTAAATAATATGCATATTTAAGTTTCCTTCATGTCTTTTCATGGCTTGATAGTTCATTTTTTTTAGTGCTGAATAATATTCCAGTGTCTAGATGTTGATCCACAGTTGATCCATTCAGCTACTAAAGGACATCCCTACTGAAGGATCATGAAACTACTGAAGGTTTTTATTTCTATACTTACAGACTTTGGCAATTACGAAGAAAGCTGTTCTGAGTATCTGTGTACAGGTTTTTGTGTGGACACAGTTTTCAGTTCCTCTGGGTAAATCCCAAGGAGTGCACTTGCTGGGTTATGTGGTTAGAGTATGTTTACTTTTGTAAAAACTGCCACAGTTTTCTAAAGAGGATGTACCATTTTGCCTTCCCACCAGCAATGAATGAAAGTTTCTATTTCTGCTCATCCTTATTCGGTGTTGCCAGTGCTTTGGATTTTGGTCATTAACCGATTGAAGAGATATCTCCTTGTTGCCTCACTTTGCAGTTTCCTAGGGACATAGGGCACTAAGCTCCTTTTCATATGTCTATTTGCCATCTGCTTATCTTTTTGTCAGGAGTCTTGTTCAGGTGTTTTGCCCATTTTTTAACAGAGTTGTTGAGTTACTTGTTCATATTTTGTATGTGAGGTAAACATAAGAGGATCATCTTGTTAGAAAAGAAAAAAAACAACAACAAAACATGCCTTGATAGTCTACCTGGGAGCTAACCTGGTCGCAGCTGAGCCATGGGGTTCTCACATTGAACATAAGCAACTTGACCACATGGCAATGTTAGGCATTTTATGACTGACCACTTTTACAAGGCCACTTTATGACCGTGGTGATGTGGCGCAAACAGGACCACTCTGTAATCATGCCTGAACACAGATAAACGCAAGGTCCTGGTTTGTCCCCCTCTCCACGCAAACATGATTACTGTTGCTTTTTTACCAATCGAAGATTTAGCCTCACTTCATTCCTAATGCCTTCTGGATTAAAAATTAAGATGATCAGGGGTAAAATTGCTTCCACTTTGTGACAAGACCTCAATCCAAAAGCAAAACCACCTTTTCCTGAAATCTCCCAAACAGGACTAGGGGATTTCTCGGCATGCAGAGCCTTCTACTCTAAAACTTTGGAAGTTCCTGGGAAAACCTGACTGCCCTGCTCTCTTGTTTTAACCAGCCCCTCCCAGTGCCCTCTTACTGCGATGCCTCCCAGTTCCTGTAGTGCTTGGTCTCCCTTGTTGAGAAGCTCCCGTAAACCTAACCTTATTTAACTGCAACTTGGTCCTGGTGATCTTTGGTGATGGGCAAAGATCACTCAACAAAATCAAAGCAACACAAGTACTATAGCAGTGATTTTAGTAGGTCACTTCTCAGTAATGTTTGAAATGATGAGTTTACCTCCAGCAATAAAAAGTGAACAAAATTGCATAACCGATGGGGAAGCCAAGTAACAAAATGAATCTTACCATAAAAGAAAAATGTCCAGAAAATATTGTGATGCCACGATAGGAAGGCCTTTGTTTTGTTGTCTTTGTAACAGTTTCCTTTCCGGTCTGTCTCTCAGGGATCATGTCGGACCACCAGTTTGGTAACCAGTTCATGTGCAGTGTGGTGGCTTCTCACGTGAGTCACCTGCCCACAACCAACCTCAGTTTTGTCTGGATTGCTCCCCCTGCAGGCACAGGCTGTGTGAACTTCATGTAAGTACTCAGGTGTCTGTGACCACACACAGAAGGAAGATAATTACAGGGTGACCTCTTAATTAGATTGAATTACAGCCACTAATGTTAGTGTCAAAGACATCAAAACATTCTTTTCCATGTAATTGTTTTTGCACATTTATTTGTACCTCCAATGTTCTGAACTGGATTTTAGCTGACAAAAACAAGATAAGATAAAAGTAAGTGTTTGGGTGGGGGTGGTGTAGAATAAAGAAAAGTTCTTCAGGGGGTACCAAGTTTCAGTGAGGAGAAATAAGTTTGGAGATCTATCACACAGCATGGTAACTGTAGTTAATGATATTGTATTATGTATTTCAAAATGCCAAAGAGAAGGTTTTAAATGTTCTCATCACCAAAAAAAAAAAGAGTAAGTATGTGAAGTGAACAATATGTTACTTTGGTTGATTTAATCATTCTACAATGTAAACATATGTCAAAATATCCCATCGTACTCTATGAATTTATTGATAATTATTACTGGTCAATTTTTAAAAGGTACAAATAATTGAGGAAATCAGAGCAATTAGAAAATGAATGTTCAGAAAATAAGAGAAAAAAGGTACAAAGAATGCTACAAGGCTTCATCCACTTTGTGAAAGAAGGCCACAGATTTAGCTTTGACCTTGCTGGCCACGAATGCCAGTTAGGAAATGTGATCGGTCAGGAGGTTCACGGTGGCCAGAAGTTAGGTGCTCTATAGCAACTAACGACTGTCTCCTGTGCTTCATTAGGAGGAACGTGGGGGATGTAGTAAGCCATGCCCTCAAGAGCAGCCCTAGATCAACTCTGCACCCTGGCTGCAACACTGTGACTTGTGACATCTCTCAATATAGACTATGTCCCGCCCCTGCCCTAGAGTCAACATTCCTCATCCTTCTTATTCAGCTTTTCTTCATGTCTTTTTCTTCTAACACATGGTATTCTTCATTTATTTTTAATTACGTGCATTGCTAATCATTTGTTTCTTCCCACTCAAATGCAAGTTCCTTGAAAGAGAATTTGTTCTGTTTTGTTCTCTGAGTTGCCTCATCTGTCCCTGGCACACAGTAAGCACTCACTGTTTGTTCGATGGCTGGGTAGGCCAGTGGTAGGAAATCTAAGGCAATTCAGAAGCAGCTATTCTATGGGAAGCCAGGTAAAATAAGCTGGAAGGCTTCTAGAGTGGTTTTTCTCTCCCAATCTTCTGCTCAGACAACAAAATGCTATAAATCTTCTGTACTCTAAAATTTACCATGCCTTTTCTTCCTTTTGGTAACACACAGTTCAGTGCCAAGGGTTGTACTGTTACCACAGCGCTGATTATATGTCCTCTCTGCCTGTCCTCTGGCTTACCCAGGCTGCCAGCATCACATTCATCCCACATAGCTGGTTGACATTCAATCCCATCATTTTTCTCCCTCAGAAAGTTTTTTATGTCTGAACCTTTTCTTTCCCGTACTTCTTGCTAAGATGACTGCAGTAGCTTTCCAAATGACGTGCTTACCTCCAAACTATTTTTCCTCTAGTCCATCCTACGTTTTTGTTGTCCAGTTAATCTTCTGAAGGTACAACCCTGATTTCTCACAATTTGGCTAAGATTAAACATCTCCCCCCCATTTTTTTTTTTTTTTCAGTTTTTGGCCGGGGCTGGGTTTGAACCTGCCACCTCAGCATATGGGGCTAGCACCCTACTTCTTGAGCCACAGGTGCCACCCAAAACTCCCTTTTGAAAACCAGACCTTTGGCATGGGTTAGAATATCGGTACTGCTCTCTGTCATCTTCTCCCTGATGCCCCAGAGCAAACACCTCCTGGTAAAGCACAAACTGTCAGGACCTCCCACAGTTCCCTACACATTCTGTGACTTTCTGTCTTTTTCCATGCGTTTCCCTTGGCCTAGAATGCTTTTTGTGTATGTGTGGGTGTCAGTTCCAATTGTTAAGATCTTACCTATTCTTTCATACCTGGAGGCTGAGGCAAGAGAATTGCTTGAGCCCAAAAGTTTAAGGTTGCTGTGAGCTATGACACCACGGTACGCTCCCGAGCATGACAAAGTGAGACTCTGTCTCAGCAAAATAATAAATGAACGAATAAAAATACCAACTCTTCTAGAAAACTTGCCATGATATCAAAAACAAAATTGATATATATTGTCACATTTTTGCTTGTTACTTTATTATGGTGGTGATTATATTTTCCTATATACTTAAGTCAATTTCTTTTCACTTAGGTTGGATTGTATGTGGACAAATTCTTATTAATTTTTGAATCTCCCATCGTACAGTGTCTCATGCACAGATACAAATATTAGGGAAAATGTCCCCTGAATTGTATGATGTTCGGTATTGTCATTCCCGTAGTTTAACATGCTTTCTTTTACTCATTTTGGTACTTGAAAAGATAATTTCAATTATTGCCATATGTAACTTCTTAATTTAAAGTAAAAATGGATTTTTTGAAAGATAAAATAAAGTAGATCTACGTCAACAATGTAAAACTCTGTACTCTCCTCCCAAATGGATGTAGGTTTTTATTTAAATCTGTTTAAAAGTGATATTTGATGGCTTCTGCTCTGTTTTGGGGATATGAAACTCTTCTCTGCAATAACATAGGTATTTTAATTTTTAACTTTAGTGTTTTCTTAGCAGAAAAATGTAGTTTGGACCGAAGTAATTTTTACTGACTACAAAGAAGTTTATGCCCCCTCAGTTGTATTTCCCAATAAAATTTTGATGATACAATTTGTAAGTCTGTGATTTGTAAGCCAGGACAATGTTGAATGTTAAGCTGCTTCCCACCTGGGCAAGGTGCTTTTATTGATCTCTTTCCTAATTGGTTTGTGAGAGAGCACAGGAAAAGTGAGGATTGATCGTGGACACTGAAGCAATATATGCTTGAAATATTCTTAACTAAAGTCATGCAATTTCTCATCTTCATTCCCGTTCAGAACTTACGGTGTTAAGAGTTAGATGTAGGAGTTAGTATTTGTAATTAGTAAGTGCTCAGCAGTACTTAAGGGGGATTGCTAATATTTAACCTTAGTTTTAAATAATAAAGAAAAACAAAATAATATAAAAACCTGTGGCATTTGAAAGTAAATAGACCATAATTGCCTTTTCTTATTATCTCAGAAATTAAATTGTTAACTTTTTATGGAGGGGGAGGATTATTTCTTAGATATTAAACTTCAGCGGTACTTACATGGTTTTGCGATATATTCTAGATGACTTTCCTAGCATTAGTTAACTCTTAATGTTATTTTAAAAAATACTTGTTTTCTTTTTCTAATTGGATTTTAAATCCCCCAAGGTCAGGGACTGTGTGTGTGATATTTTTATATACCTAACAGTTTCTAACATTGAATAAAAGTTATAGATAATAAAAGGTTCTTAGTAAATATTTTTAATAGCTAATGATGATATTATACTTTATTATTGATTCTAATATACAGATTTTCTTTTTTATATTATGGTATCGAACTAGAAGTAGGGTTGCGTTTTACATTTGATGGCAACCTATAGTTATAATTGGCAATAACTGCTTTTTTTCTTATTATCTTACAATTGATGGTGTGTTGTATTTAAATAAATCCAGCAAGTAACCTTTATCATTTTTCCATGTATGTGGCCTTTCTACAGCTGGCAAAAGGATTGACCCTACACCCAATTCTGTAATCTCTTATTAGTAATTAATGTGTGATGTAAACTCTGATTTGAAAACCCAGTTACCTATTTAAAATCCTTTTTTAAAACATTCTATGCAAGAATTATGGAACATTTGAACTGAAATTCAAGACAATTATATGTATGCTGAGTGTGCCTTTCCCAGTGAAGAGTAAGTGGCAGACTGTCTGAATAAGCCATGTTTTATTGGTAAACCACTTAACCACATAGTCATTTGGGCTGTCTGTTTATTGACTTTCTTTAAATAATCAAGTGAGAGGACGCCCAGAGGATAAAATGCTGGCTATACTGGTGCAGATGCAGAAAATGGGCTGGAGTTATCTTATCAATGTCTTTATGACACCCGTTGATAACATTTACATTTGAAGTGACAATTTTACTTGGAGATTTGTTTAGTATCTAGATCTCATGGAGGTATATACTATGGTTTGTCTTTACTTTTATATTTGATTGCAGTCTTTAGTGACTAGCAAACCTCAAGTTTATAAAAGAGGCACTAAATTATCCAAACTTCTTAGATATAAATCCTCTCCCCTCAAAAAATCCTAAGGAGGGGAGAGAAAGAAAGGGGGAGGCAGGGAAAGGGGGAAAAATGGAAGAGGAAGGAGCGGGCAAAGGTGGGGACAGAGGGAAGGAAGGAAGGAAGGATGGAAGGAAGGATTCCTTCAAGCCGTCTAACCCTGAAAGTTAGTGAGAAGCCTCTAGGGAAAGGGAGTTGTAAAATAACAACTACGATATTAATGATGTTTTTGAAAATTTCCATTGCACCAACAGCTGTTGTAAGTGGTTTACCTCTTTTAATCCATTTAATTCTCACATTGATTCTATAAAACAGGTACTGTTAGTATCTCAATTCGCAGATGAGGAAATTCAAGGGCAAAGATGTTAAGTAACATAAAGGTACTTACCTAGTGAATGGCACAATCTGGTTTTAAAGCAGGCGATTTTTGCTACTTCATTATAGTGCCCTTAAAATGATGACTTGTCTGTTTTGTTGTGGTAAAATACATACAATGTTGATATAATGGAAATTAAATAGAATTTTCAGTGTAAGAGAATCAGAATCTAACTTTTTTAGGCACCAACTTGTGTTTTCTATCTACATTTTGAAATCTGTCTTTATATGGGATATAATACCACAATGTATTTGAATATTGAAAGGCACCACTGTAAAATTCTGACACATAGAGAACACATTGGATTAGTGTTTCCTACATGAGTTTGATCCTGATATGTATATAGGTCCATTCTTTGGATGTTGATTATATGCTATCCCTTTGTCACAAGGGTAGTTCATATAGAGAACATATGAATTAGAGGCAAAATTCATCACTTAGATTTAGGATTAACTGAACAGAGATGCTATCATAATTTTAGAATAAAAATGGAACATTGAAGAGAGTCAGATTTGTACCTAAATTGGTGATAAAATTTAATCTTATCTGAGTTTCCTCAAAACTGAAAACAGAATGAGCCAAATGGTTTTCTGTTTAAGGCACAGAGCATTGACAAAGAAGGAACTCGGGTTAGCGAAGAGGAAAACAGGAGGATGGTATTTCGAACATTTGATATTTTAAAATATCTCCTACCTAGAGGGATCATTTTCTTAAAGTACACTAACCAAGAAGACAAAACAATCGCTTAAGAACTGAAGACACAGCAGTTTCTGAACACCTTATGGATTCAGAATAACATAGAGGCAGAGTTCCGAAGGGCTATTTTGATTATATCTCAGATGCCTTTAATTTTTGATGAGAGTCATTCCAGTTTGTCTAGGGGATCCTTCAGAAGAGATAGTACGGTTGCCCACTTATTTCTATCAGAAGAGAACATTACAGATGTATTTGCCTCGTTACTTAAACATTTGAAGTAAGACTGGGGACCCGCCCACGGCTGTGTGTATTGGGAGTGCATTTATACCTGGAGATGAGGATGCTGACAGTTGATACATACAAATGTTATTTTACTTTTTGGATTATACATGGCTTACTACAAAAATAAATTACTTCTCATGTAAACCTGAAAGGAGTGTATCCATCCATACTGTAAAATAAAACCAGACACGCTCTTTCCCAAAGCTGGAATTTCATCCGTCCCTTAAATAATAAGTCTGTTATTTTTTTCTGATGGTCTAGTTTCCTTTTTTTAACAAACATTTCCCAACTTGAGACAATTATTTCAGGGCTGCTCAAAAATATACCTCTGAATGACAAGATAAAAAAATATTATCTATCCGTAAAGGTAAATAGTTAGGAACCTAACTGACAGTTCTTACCTCCCCTTAAGTCCCTGCTTTTCATCAAAGTTAAATAACCAATTAGGCTTGGGCAAGGAGCAGTCTAAGGACTAAGGTGTGTTCTTTTGTATCAACACTTTGGCAAATGAGGTCAGGATGCTTCCTGGGGATTTATTTAATTTTAGGAAGCATGGTTGAGATAAAATACGTCCATAAGTCTCCCAAAAGACTTGAAGAAATTTTCTTTGTAATATTAACTAGCAACATTTTTATTTTAATGTAATAGATATTCTTTTGGAAAAGAAACTTTTCCTTTCATTTTCCCTTTCTTTTTTTTCCCTGCCTGGGTCTCCTTTATCTAGGAAAGTCACAGTGTGAACAATCTATTAGAGTCTCCAATAGGAAACTTCTTTGCCCCAAAATCATAAGGCATCAGGGAGATTAAACTGCTTTACAATGGGAAAATTTTCTATTCTAGTAATAAAATATATTTTTTAATAATTTTATTAAATCATAATTGTGTACATTGGTGCAGTCATGGGGCACAATGTGCTTACTTCATATACAAACAGAAATATTTTGATCGTATTGTTAGAGATAGCCTTCATGGCATTTTCTTAATCACTATATGAAGACATCGATATTCTACATTTAATAAGCTTCACCAGTACTCTGCTAAGATGCACCATAGGTGTGATCCCACCAATTGCCCTCTCTCCACCCCGCCTCCCCCCTGCTCTCCCCTACAGGGAGAGGGAGGTAATAAAATATTTTTAACCAAGTTCCCAAGATAGACTTTCTTCTCTGGAATTCTATCCCATAGCAAATAGCTGTGTTATGAATTTGTTCTTTTTAAAAAAATCTTTGTTTTCCCTCTCCTTCAGAGACCAAAATGTTAGTTTTTCCTAATGTTGGCTCTAGAAGAAAAAAAAAAACAACTCTGGGAAAACCACCTCTTTCCTTCTTCTTTTCCTCTCATGTAATCTTGTGAGAACTCGAGGAGGGCACTCAAGTAAGTTTGGAATTCACAAAATGCTCCTTATTACTCCCCAGGCAATTGAAGCAGTATCAAAAATACACTACTGGGACTTGATCAAACTAAAAAGCTTCTGCACTGCTAAGAACACTGTAAATGTAACAGGCAGACAGCCTTCAGAATGGGAGAAAATATTTGCAGATTATGCCTCAGACAAAGGTTTAATAACCAAAATACACAGAGAACTTAAGCGTATTGGCAACAAAAGGGTAAGTGAACCCATCTCAGGGTGGGAAAAGGACTTGAAGAGAAACTTCTCTAAAGACGACAGGCGCACGGCCTACAGACACATGAAGATGCCCATTTTTATCATTCCAGCTCAGCATGATACTGGAGTTCCTAGTCAGTGCCATAAAGTAGAAGAAGTAAAGTAAAAGAAAGAAAAGGCACATAGATTAAACAAAAAGAAATAAAATATTCTATTTGAAAGCATATTATCCCCATAGAAAAACTCCACATTGATCTACCAAAAAATAAAACCCTATGAGAACTGATATTAAGAAGATATCAGGATACAAAAATCTATTGTGTTTTTATATATTATCAAGAACAAAACTAGAAATTAAAGTTTTAACTAGTCAAAAATTTTGCAGTAACGTTGACAACATGCAATATTTATCAACAAAAATATTTGCATTGTTTGCATGCTGAAAATTTCAACACAGAAAAAAGTCAAAGAGCACTGAAATAAATGGAGAGCTATATCGTGCTCATAGATAGAAGACTTAATATTGTAAAGATGTGGTTAGGCATGGTGGCTCATGCCTGTAAACGCCTATAATCCTAGCACTCTGGGGGCCAAGGCTGGTGTATTGCTTCAGCTCAGGAGTTCCAGATTAGCCTGAGCAGGAGTGAGGCCACATCTGTCTCTACTAAAAATAGAAAAACTAGCTGGGCATTGTGGAGGGCGCCTGTAGCCCTGGCTACTTGAGAGGTAGAGGCAAGAATGATGGCTTGAGCCTAGGAGTTTGAGGTTGCTGTGAGCTATGATGGCACAGCACTTTAGCCTGAGCAACAGAGTGAGACTCTGTCTCAAAATCTATACAGGGTGGCCACAAAGGTCATGTGCAATTTAAACTATTTAACTTTACAGTCACACACACACACGTGCGCGTGCGTGCATATATATATGTGTGTGCATATATATACATCTACATCTAGATGTACATACATATGTATATATATATATGTACATATATCATAAAGATGTCAACTTTTCCCAACTTGATATATTGATTCAATGCAATCCCAATAAAAATCTTAACAGGGATTTTTGCTGAGATCAACTGGTTGATTCTAAAATTAATATGGAAAATAAAGGACTTTGATAGCCAAAGCAATTTGGGCCTGGAGAATGGTGGCTCATGCCTGTAATCCTAGCACTCTCGGAGGTCAAGGAGGGTGGATTGCCTGAGAGCAACCTGTGCAAGAGTGAGATCCCATCTCTACTAAAAAAAAAAAGAAGTAGAAAACCTAGCCAGTGATATGGCAGACGCCTGTAGTCCCAGATACTTAGGAGGCTGAGGCAGGAAGATTGTTTGAAGTTACTGTAAGCTATGATGCCATCGCATTCTAGCCTGGGCAAAAGAGTGAGACTCTGTCTCAAAAAAGAAGCAGTGTTATAAAATACAAAGTGAATAGCTCTTACCTCGTAACCTAAAATCTAACTATAATGTTGTGGAAAATTGATAAGAAAGGTTTTGATAAAAGGTCAAACATCAATGGAACATGATGGAGACTCCAGATACAGATTTACACATATGGTTAATTGTTTATAGGCACAGGTACCAAAATAATGCAATGGAGAAAGGATACCTTTTCCACATATGGTACTGGAACACCCCATAAAATGCTTCAAGTTAACGTTGACTCCGTCCTCACTTCATTTATAAAAATTAGCTAGCTATGATCCTAGACCTAAAGATCCCAGACTCAAATTATAAAATGTCTGAAAGAAATTATGGGGGAAAAAATCCTTGTGTTCTTGGGCAAGGCAAATACTTCTTAGACAATACATAAAAGGTAGAAAGTATAAAAGAAAAAAATCATAATAATTTATATTTCATCAAAATTACAAACTTTTACTATTCAGAAAATGATATTAAGGAAATTATAATACAAGTCACCAATTAAAAATGATATTTGCAAAATACATATTTAGTAATGGGCTTGTATTCATAACTCTTGCATAAAATAGCTACCATAACTCAGTAATAATAATAATAATCATAAAACAGTCAAATAAAAACCAGGCAAATGATTTTAATAGTCCAGCAAAGAAGAGACAGACGAGGTAAGTACACAATGAACAGGTGCCCAACACCATTAGCCAACAGGCAACGCAAAAGGAAAACACATGGAGATGCCACCAGATGCCTGTTAGGAAAGTTTAAAGTAAGAAAAAAATAAATAAGAGGCACCAAAGGTTGACGAAGATGTGGAGCAACTGGAACTCTAACCCACTGCTTGTGGGAACATAAAATTTCGTACTAACTTTGGATTTTCTTCTTCTTCTTCTTTTTTTTTTTTTTTGCAGTTTTTGGCCGAGACCAGGTTCAAACCTGCCACCTCCGGTATATGGGGCTGGTGCCCTCCTCCTTTGAGTCACAGGTGCCTCCCCTAACTTTGGATTTTCTTATAAAATGTTTGCATAGTGTTATAATATTAAACCTATATTGTTATTTAATTTAGCGATCCCACTCCAAGGTGTTTACCCAGGACAAATAAAAACATATGCCTATAACAATACTATATGTGAATATTTATAGTAGCTTCATTCATAATTCCCCAAACTGTAAACTACCTAAATGTATATCGATTGCTGAAAATGTAAACAAACTGTAGTACATAATACAATAAAATGTTGCACAGGAAAAAGGGAACAAACTGCTGACTCATGCAGAAACATGGATGAATCTCAACAACATTACATCAAGTGAAAAAACACAGATACAAGAGCAAACATAGTGTATTATTTCATTTATATGATATTCAGAAAAGGGAAAACAGTTGTGACATGTGTCATTGCAGTGGGAGCTTGAGTTAGGATGAGAGGAAAAGGCTGATTATGAAAGGGACACAAGGGAACGTATGGGGTAATAGAAATACTCTATAATTTTATTCACTTGGTAGCTATGTGACTATACCTCATAAAAGTATGCACCTAAAACCCTGCCAGTTGTGGTAGCTCACACCTGTAATCCTAGTACTCTGGGAAGCTGAGGTGGGTGGATTATCTGAGCTCACCAGTTCTAGACCAACCGAAGAAAGGGCAAGATCCTGTCTTTGTTAAAAGTAGAAAACTCAGCTGGGCATTGTGGCGGGTGCCTGTAGTCTTAGCTACTTGGGAGGCTGAGGCAAGAAGATTGCTTGACCCGAACAGACCAAGGCTACTGTGAGCTATGATAGCACCATGGCATTCAATCCAGGGCAGCAGAGTGAGACTCTGTCATTAAAAAAAAAAAAAAGGAAGGAAGGAAGAAAGAAAGAAAATTTAATAACTACATGAAATGAAGCAAATTTAAGGCACTGTTGTATATAATATCATCTCTTCTCTTTCCTCTCTTCATTGAAATTCAGATGGCAATGAACTGCCAGTTTTATAAGAAACAACTTTAATATGTCTTTCTGATAGAAGTGTTGGCACGAAAGGAAATCAATTTAAGGTTTTTGGAGGGCAATTGCATGGGTTCTTGGAATACTAGCAGACCTAGAGGTGTAGCAGTGTGCATTGCAGGTAAGAGTAAACATCTATATTCAGAGTGGCTGAAGGTTTGGGCCACCCGTAAAATGAGAGATAAGTGCTCTTCAACAGCAAAGAAAAGGTTGAACTTGACTTTTCTAATACAGTAGTTTCTATCTATGGTTCACAGCCTGCTTATATGAAAATAAAGAGCTGAGCAACAGGAAAAAAGCAGCATCTACCATCTTATATAAAATAAATACAATGTTCAGCAAAAGTATCTGGAGTTCTTGAAGCCAAGATGAATCAATATTAGAAATTTAGTTTTCTGACTCAGTGCTTATAGCTCAGTGGGCAGAGCTGATAGGTTCGAACACAACTAAGGTCTGCCAAGCAACAATGACAACTAGAGCCAAAACATAGCCAGGTGTTCTGGTGGGCTCCTCTAGTCCCAGCTACTTGGGAGGCTGAGGCAAGAGGATCGTTTAAGCTCAGGAGTACGCAGCCATTGATTTGAAAAGGGGTAACAGCAAGATGCAGAGCAAAAAGTAACCTGCCGTTGTGCAAGTGATCTTGAAAGCTTTCATGAAGTGGGACTCCGTAACTCAGCTCTTTCCACTACCGTACGGCTGCTAGGTTAGCAAAAGAGGATCATTTTAAACATTTCTGGCCAATATGGGACATTTTATACACAGATCCTTTATTTTCTTGTCTATAAGTTATTATTGATAAAAACTACTACTTATTTCTTGTGAAGTACTTTGTAGGCACTATCTCAGTTATTTCTCACAACTCTGTGTGGTAGTTTTTATGCCTATTTTACAGATGAGGAAATAAAGACTTTGGAGAAATTGTTGACTTGCACGTAGTCACAGAGTTAATATGGAATAATGAGGCCTCGGTCCCTGCTTTTCCCATGACACCATGCTAGTGGTGGCTGTGTTGGCCTCTGACTCTGTGGTGATGTTTTGCTCCATCGGCGTTGGTGACTGCTGACACACCATCCCGATTTCCAGTCACCGTGTATTTGTAATTCTGCAATGACATCCCTGTTCATTTGCCCTCTTCAGCTGTTTTTTTACTGTAACCTGTTCTACCTACTTGTACTGCTACATTAATAATTCTAAAACAGCCATTCCATCATGACATTTCTGAACTGAAAATCTGTCATCTTTCTCCTCCTGCCTTTCCCCCTCAGGTTTAAAGACCTTTTATAGTCTGCTTACATTTTATTTATCCTTGTATTTCACGGATTCCTTAAAAGCACCCTTCACTCTGGTCAAGTTAATCTCTTTCCCCAGCAAGCTCAATCTTGTACTTTAATTCTTGTTCTTTACATTTTGCTTGTATCTTACTTTATTTTTCCTATTTCTGACTCTCCAAATCCTTCAAGGCCTTCTTAAAATATCTCCTCTTTCAGTGCATTTGCCTTCCCCCCACTGATATTGACTCTGGTCACTATGAACTCCTGATGGATTCAGTGTTAGTTTTGGGAATGGAAAATTAATTTTTTTCACAAGATTTTAATGGTGTTTTAAGTAAAATGCCAAATTAGTTCTAAGGGTTGCTCCAAACAATTTTGTGGATGTACAAGTTGTTGTGCATGGAAAATTTAATATCCAAGTATACTCTCAATGAAGGATTGCAATATTAGTCTTAGGTACTGGAAAACTGTTATACTGTGTATATTCTTTGTTTATTTCTTAACCAGTTTTTGTTTGGTAAACTATACTCGTGAAAGGGTGGCCACAGTTACTAATATTTTGTAGAATATGATAGGCACAGAATTAGGCTACAGTCCTTGGCCATTTTTTCTGTATTATTGTTCTTAAATTCTTTAAACTATTTCTCAATGATATGGGTTATTCTGTCAGGACAGGTATATTTAAAATTACTCAGAACACTAGGGAAAGAATTTAACTTTGATTATAAATCCAAAGTTCAAGCCATTTCTCTCATCTAATTATTTCTAAGAGCAAGTCAACTCCTGAGAAAAATGGAATCTTTATGTTACAATGGTAATATAAAGCTCTGATCCTTGTCCTATATCTCTTGTATTCCCAGATCTGCTCTGATCCTTGTCCTATATTTCCCAGATTTCCCAGTTCTTAAGGACATTAGGAAAGTGGGCCATGGTTCTTCTCAAGGACCTTTCTTCAAGGAGCGTAATATTGATATTACCTCTGAGGAATATATACCCAAAGGTTCTAGCAATAAAAAGTTTATTAATCCAAAAGGAAGATGTGCCAACATGCCCACATTTTAAGCTCCTGAAACATCTTTAGTTATTTTATAAATGGCTTGTTTTCAATAAAATCTGAAATAGTTTCAATTTCAAGTATTTCCTCTCCCTTAGCTATTTTAAACAATGTCAAGGAAATTTCATTGATATGTACTTGCTTAGGCTGGGAAAAAGAGGGTTACAAGATTGAAACAGTAATAAATATATTTATTTATTGAGTCGATTACTGTTATTAAGAGAGATGATGCTGTCCCCGTTCAAAAGCAAGGCCCCAGATAAGCTTTTAACATGTATTTTCTCCTGTAAAATAGGAAGTTAATTTTCCTTCAGGGTAATCTTTCTTGTAACCAAAGTTTGGGTGATAGTCAAACTAGCACTTCTGAATCAGCTTTTAATTTCTTCATCATTCCTCTCTGTTCCTCTATGTTACTTCCATCTGGACATACACGAAGAATAAAACTGGAAACATTTTCAGATTAGAAATGGTCTTAAGTAACCTAATCCTGACTATTCTACTTTCTGAATGAATAGTCACAAGGTCATTTGCAACTACAACAAATGTGCCTCCTAATGTGCTCCTTGCCCTTGAATCCTTATTCCTCTGGGTGTAAGTTCCTGAAAATCTATGCACAATTAGGCAAATATATTATATCAAATACATGAGAAACATGCAAGTGAAGATAAATAAATTCTGTAAAGTTGCTACTCTAGAGTTAGAACTCTAAAATACTTTTACATTTAAATAGTTATATCATACATACTACAAAGTTATTGTGTGAAATGCAAAAGAGAAGGGATTTTTGTATAAAACACATTTATATTAAAGTTATAATTTACTTAAATATATATTGCATCTATAGAGATAACGTATATTTAGGATTTCATTTATTGATTATTCACAGGCAAGAAAATGTTCAGTGGATCCAAATTCTTCTATTTTTTATCATACATCTCTTTTTCTCTCTTTATTATTTTAAACATTACAGGGTACAAATGTTTTCGATTACAAAGACCACTGAAGTTATCCTTGAACCAAGTTTGTAAGTGTGTCCATCACCCAGATGGTGTTCATTTCATCTGTTAGGTATGTTTTCCTCCATCCCTCCATTACCCTCCCACCTCCCTGATGTCCACTGAGATTTCCTTCTCTCTGTGCACATGTATGCTCATTAGTTAGTTCCAGTTGAATAGTGTGTACATGTCAAGTTTGTTTTTCCATGCTTTAGATACTTCACTTAGGATAATAGTTTCCTGTTCCATCCAAATTGTTGCAAAATACCTTAACTCACCTTTCTTCATGGATGAGTAGTCTTTCATAGCATATATATATATATATATATGCACACATACATACATATGCACACACACACACCACATTCTACTCGGGAATTGATGGGCACTTCTACATCTTTGCAATTGTTAATTCTGTTGCAGTACACGTTCATATGTCTTTTGATAAAATGACTTCTTTTCCTTTGGATAAATACCCAGTGCTAAGATTGCTGGGTAGGTCTACTTTAAGTTCTTTGAGAAATATCCTTGTTGTTTTCCATACAGGTTGTACTAGTTTGCAGTCCCACCAACACTATGTCAGTGTTACTCTCTCTCTACATTCATCCTATCATCTTTAGTTTTAAGGCTTTTTGATAAAAGCCATTCTCACTGGGGTAAGGTAATTTCTCATTGGGCTTCTATTTGGGATTTCCTTTGGATTACTGGCATTGAATATTTTTTCATATGTTTATCGACCATTTGTTGGTCTTTCAAAAAGCTTCTGTTCATGTCCTTTGCCTACTTTTTAACGTAGTTATTTTGTTCTTGGCAATTTGTTTGAGTTCTTTCTAGATTTTGGTTTTTGCCCCTTTATCAGACGTGTATTTTGTGAATATTTTCCTCCATTTTGTAGATTGTTTGCTCTGTTGATTATTTCCCTTAGCTATGCAAAAGCTTTTTAATTTCATCAAGTCCCATTTATTTATGTTTGTTGTGTCTTCATAGTTTTTTTGCCTAGGTTGATATCTAGCAGAGTTTTTCCAACATTTTTTCTAGCATTCTTATGGCTTCAAGCCTTACATTTAAGTATTTTAACCATCTTGAATTAATACTTGTGAGTGGTGAGAGATATGGATTCTGTTTCGTTCTTCTGTGTGAAGTAGTACCATTTCTTGAATAGAACTATTTTTTCATTAGTGTATATTGTGTCTGCTTTGTCAAAGATCAATTGGCTATATATGGATGGTTTTATATCTGGGTTCTCTGTTCTGTCCCATTGGTCTATATATGTATTTTGGGGCCAATATCAGGTTGTTTTGGTTACCACAATTTTGTAATATAGTTAAAAATCTGGTTATATGATTCCTTCAGATTTGTTCTCCTTGCTTAAGATTGCTTTGCCTATTCAGGCTCCAAATGAAGAGTTACATCTGTGAAATATGATGTTGATATTTTGAGAGGGGGTGCATTGAATCTACAGATCCCTCTAGATAGTATGGACATTCTAGTAATGTTAATTCTACCTATCCATGAGCATGGTATGCTTTTCCGTTTATTTGTGTCATATGTGATTCCTTTATCAGTGTCTCATAGATCTCTTTGCAGAGGTCTTTAACCTCCTTGATTAATTTATCCTAGGTATTTTTTGTTGTTGTTGTTGCTATGGTAAATGGTATCAAGTCTTTGATTTGATTTGCAGCTTGACTGTTACTGATATATAGGAATGCTACTGACTTATGTACATTGATTTTGTAAATTGAGACTTTGCTGAATTTTATTTATCAATTCCAGGAGTCTCTTGGTGAAGCCTCCTGGGTTTTCTAGATAGAAGATCATATTGCCAGCAGAAAATGATAGTTTGACCTCCTCTTTCCAGCTTTGGCATTTTATTTCTTGCTCTTGCCTTATTGCTCTGGGTAGACCTCTTGTTGATTAAACCAAAATAGAAGAGAAAGGACTCAAAAAGCTCACTCAGAAATGAAAAGCTCACAAAATATTATCTGTGAATACTATGAAAATATCTATGCAATAAACTTGAAAACTTAGAGGAAATAGACAAATTCCTAAAAAAACACAACCTCTCAAGACTCAATCAGGAAGAGATGGGATTCCTTAAAAGACAATAATGAGCAACAATATGGAAGCAGTAATAAAAAAAGCTTCCAACAAGAACAACAAAAACCCCTGGACCAGATGGATTCACTGCCAGATACTACCTGGCCTACAAGGAAGAGTCAGCACTCATACTGCAGAAATTATTTCATAACATCAAGAAGGAGGAAATCCTTTCTAACTCGTTCCGTGAAGCTAGTATCACCTTTATACCAAAGACAGGAAAGCACATAACAGAAAAGAAAGCTACAGACCAATATATCTTATGAATATAGATGCAAAACTCCTCCATAAAATACAAGCAAACTGAATTCAATAGCACATCAAAAGAAGAATCCATCATGACCAAGTGTGCTTCATTCCAGAATGAGTTAACATATGGAAATTAATAAATGTGATTTACCACATAATTGGAAGAAAAAACAAAGACCATATGATCATTCAATAGGAACAGAAGACGTATTTGACAAAACTCATCACCCTTTTATGATAAAAACCCTCAACTAGCCATAAGAGCAATATATCTCAAAGTTATAAAAGCCACATATGACAAATCCACCGTACACATCATACTGAAGAGAGAAAAGTTGAAAGCATTCCCAGTAAGGACTGGAACAAGATGAGAGTGCCCATTGTTATTACTTCTATTCAACTTAAATATATTTAAGGAGAAAAGGTAAATGGTTAATGTATGTGCAAGATAAGACTTGGCTATCCACTTCAATTATTCTAGGTGAATAAAGTAATCTTTCTCATCTTCTAAATAAGTTATCAAAAATATATTTTTCCTTTGACATTTACTCTAATATAATCAAAGGTCTGAAGTCATATGTGTGTGGTTTTTGTCAAATTTGATCAAAGCTTGTTATTTAAAACCAAAATTATCTCAGAGGACAGCTGAAAGGTGACAAGTGGACTGTGGGGGAACTTGTTAAGTACTTCTCTAGGAAAATAAGAGTCCCAGATGGTTTTTTTTTTTTTAATAATTTTATTGAATCATAATTCTGTACATTGGTGCAATCATAGGGCACGATTCATATACATTCAGAAATGTTTTGATCGTACTGTTACAGTTAGCCTTCATGGCATTTTCTTGATCACTATATAAA
>CAUYON010206076.1:0-24983 GCA_963573935.1 Arctocebus calabarensis | reverse complement strand
GCCCGCCACAGCGCCCGGCTATTTTTTTGTTTTGCAGTTCGGCAGAGGCCGGGCTTGAACCCGCCACCTTCGGTATATGGGGCCGGCGCCCTACTCGCTGAGCCACAGGAGCCACCCAATTTTTTCCTTTCTTAAAATGTGTATACATTTTTTATCACCCTCTGTATAACATATTATTGTTAATTATAAGCACTCTACCTACAATAGAACTCAAGAACTGAATCCTCCCACCTAATGGTAACTTTGCACCTGCTGACCACCCTCTCCCCATCCCGGCCCCTCTACCCTCCCGAGCCTCAGGGAACTGCTACTCTATTGTCTACTTCCATGAGATCAACATGTCTTTGTTTATTTTTCATTCCACATATGAGCTCATGCAATAATTTTTTTTTGTTTGAGTGATGTCACTTAACATAATATCCTCTAGGGTCACCCTTGTCACGAGTGACATTTTATTACATCTTTTGAGGCAATGATTTGTTGGATAAGACTGCAAGAATATAGAAAATGAAAGTGAGAATAGACAAAGGGGATTATTTCAAACTAAAAAGCTTCTGCACAGCTGAGGAAACTTTCAACACAGTGAGAAGACAATCAATAGAAGGGTAGAGAATATTCCCAGGCTCTGTTGGTATCCAGAAAAGGAACTCAAACAAAGCTCAAACAACTCAACAGCACAAATTCACCATACTTAATGGATACTATCTGGGTGATAGGCACACTTATAATTTTGACTCATACTATGCAAAAACAATATATGTAACCCAAACATATGTACCTCCATAATAATCTGAAATTAAAAAAAATGGGCAAAAGATGTGAATAGAACTTCTCTATTTTGTTTTGAATAGAAATTTCTCATTAGAAGACATACAAATGGCCAGCAGATGTACAAAAATGCTCAGGATCACTAATCATTGGGTCAATGAAAGTTGAAACCACAACAAGATATCACCTCACCCCAGTTAGAATGAAGTGGCAAGACTCAGAGGCAAGGAAGGGGATCTTGCGCTGATAAAAAGGGTTGAAACAGTTTTAAATTTTTAGTCCTGTAATAACACACTCTTCCTAAAACAAGCAGATAATTCTAAAGATAGGTTATTACAAAAACAATGAGAGAAAGGACATAAGTAATAAATATTTATTTTAAACTCATTTATACTTGCTTTGAATTAAAAAATTAATCAGAAGACTTAATGATAGTGATTTATTAAACTATGTAATTCTGTGCAATTTATGGTTTTGAGAACTCAGATATCTTTAAGTGGGAAAGAGGTTTTATCCGATGCTTCTAAGGGTGATTTACCCTTAAAAATATTAAAAATCTATGTTCTAGAAGAAATCAGTTAGTTGAACAGAACATTTTACTATTTGGTAAATCTAAATTTTCATTACTTTCTTTTCTTAACAAATAATATAATTTGCATTTAATTTGTCACGCTGTATCACAACCACCATTTTGCTTCAACTCTAGAGAAGACACTTTGTAGATTTCTCTTTGTCTTGTGTTTCTACTTTTTTTGGAAGAGCAAAAGCAAAATGCTGATTAAAATAACTCTAATGGTACAGAGTTATACAAAAAGATAGTTACTACCCAGAGCATATACCTTCCACCCGTTCCGTCACAACTGGGAGTGTACCTGTCCATGCATTTTAATCCTCACTCAATACAGACTTATGTCTACACTCTGTGTGTGCCAGAGACAGAAAGAAATCTATTCTTTCTTTTTCTAAAATGAAACTGTTATTCTAAGCAAAAAAAATGCATATTTCTCTCCACATTATGTTTTATAACATGCGTTATTGACATCTTTACAAGTCAGTACACACAAATCTAATCTATTCCTTTAAACAGCTGTAAAATACAGTATTCCACTGTAGAAATATACGATAATTTCTTTAGCCATTTTCTACTTGATAAGCATTCAGATTGTTTATAGCTATTTACATATATCATATGCTAGTGCTTTCATTTTTATAAAATTAAAAAATAAGGTGAAATTAAGGGGTTTCTTGCATTTTTTCATTGTTTTTATTATTAAATCATAGCTATGTACATTAGTGCAATCAAGGGGTACAATGTGCTGGCTTCATATACAATCTGAACTATTTTCATCAAACTGATTAACATAGCCTTCATGGCATTTTCTTAGTCATTGATGGACACATTTGTATTCTGCATTTAGTAAGGTTCGCCTGTACCCTTCTAAGATGCACCGTAGGTGTGGCCTCCCCATGCTCATCATCCTTAATCATCAGAGAAATGCAAATCAAAACTACTCTGAGGTTAAGGTTTTAAAAACTAAACACATACTAATGTTAATGGATATGGTTGTGTAACTTTTCATGAAAGTTTTATCAATTCGTATTCCCAACGGTAGTATAAAGAAGTAGCCACTCTGCTGTACTCATACCAGGGATAATACTGCAAATGTACAATAATAAGCAAGGCAGGAACGTGCACAAGCATTCTGGTGTCATGAATTAAGCCTCTGTTTACTCCATCTTGAAGTTGGAAGGGTTTGGCCTGTCAGAGAAGGTTGGGATGGGGCTCTTGGAGAAGAGGGCTCAGGGTAGTAAATATATTTAAGAGGTGGGATGCTAGTATTTCAATGGCCATCCTCAATTTGCCAGGCAAATAGCCCAGCCATTGCTAAGACTTAAAATTACTAGATTTAAAATTTTTTTTGTATATTTAATAACAGAAAATAGTGTCTCCTTAATGTTTTTAATGATCACATTCTTAACGTTTAGTTTAGAAGACCTAACTAAAATTAGGTTTTTAGTTTATTTTAAAATTTATATTTTATTTTATTTTAAAATTTATATTTGCTTATCTATTACTTATTAAAATTGTTCTGTTTTTATTTGTGCTATATTTTATTTATCATCAATTTGAAGGAGCTATTTGTCTTTTAGTGATATTAATTGTCAATTGTTTACAATATTTTCTCTGGGTCTGACTTTCATTATTTATCTATGTTTAAGGCATCCTTAGGTATATAAAATTTTTAATATTTTTAATAAACAATCTATTAATCTCAAATGCCATTATATTTTTCTTACTTAATCAGTTTTTCTAGTTTACTTGGGTCCTATAATTTTCTTGCTATCATTTTCTTAGGAATTGTGTAGTGTTGTTATTTTTGTGATATTTTCCCCTATTTTCATTTTCTACTGGTTGCTGATATTATAAAGAAAAACACTTTCATTTTGCATATTTATTTTACTACATATATCTATTCACCTTACCAAATTGGCACTCTTGGTACTTTTAATAGTATTTAGTTGAATAGTTTGATTTTAGCCTTGGTGGTTGTTGTAATGTGATTATAATCACATCACAAAATAATTGTTTCTTCTTTTCAATATTTGCTTTGCATTTTAAATATTGTATTAGATTCTCTAAAATAACGTTAATGAAAATGAAGCCAGGCATGTGAGTCTTGTTCCAAATTTCAGTGGTGATGATAAACCCCTAATCTGATACCTCACTACTGGCTTACCTTTGAACAACCCTCCCTTCCTATGTCTCCTGACAGCACTGCCTGCCCGTCCTCCACCATCTTCCTTACCCTCACCTGTAGTCAGTTTTCAAGTCCTGGTGGTTCTACTGATTCTCTGACTCTTTCCCCATTTTTCTGTCCATGGCCCAACTATGACCACTTCTTCATTCCACTCCATCACAGTTGGACTATCATGTATCTCCCTGCATTATTTGACTACCATTCAGTCTTTAAATTGCTTCCAAAAGCATTTTGTTAAAACTCAAAACGGTTTTCCTTCTCCATCTAAAAATCTCGAATGGTTCTTTTAAGCCTACAGAATAAAATTTAAATTTTTAGACATGATACCCCATACCTTTCTTATGCTAGAACCAAACGCCCCTCCTAGTCTCGGCTTGTGCCTATGGCGACCTTCCATTTCTTACAACAGTGACTCACTCATTGCCTCTTGGTTTCAGGATTTCTCAAGCACGTGCTTGCTCTGTCCACCTTTGTTCCCTCTTTCTTCTTAGCCTCCCCTACTCGGATCATCTCCACAAATTTGCTCACACTTCAAATCCCACCTCAGAAACCCAGCCCGTCTCGGCCTCTGTCCTCTGTGTGCTCTGATGACACATTCCTCACTGGGACTGTGATTCCTACGGAGTAGGTTTGTAACGTTTCATCTTCGTGTCCACGGCACAGTTCTTGGTATGGCAGGACTTTAACAATATTTGCAGGTGGAAGGAAGGAAGGAAAGAAGAAAAGAAGAGAGGGAGGAAGAACCTAGTAAAGATGTTATTTAAATGGAAATATTTGTTTTAGAGCCACCTATTTCTAAAAACAAAGCTGTATCAGTTAAAACTGCTGAGGTGACTCAAACTAATTTTTAATATACAAAAATTGAAATTGTGGAATAGAATTGAGTAAGTAAGAAAAAAAGGTTACATTATATGTCAGCAAATTTATCTTTGGTGAAAAGTGGTGTAGAAAGCAAAAAATTAAATGGAAAAGCTAAAGTAAAACATGAAAAATGAGCATAGTGCTTATATGCTTTGTAAACACTTTATTGCATTTAAAGCATAAAAGAAAACACAAAGAACAGATACCCTAGACAAGTGAATTTGGGTAAAGAGTAGAAGATTAATCTCCTGTGTAGTTCTACAGCATTTCCTGCAATAGCGCCTTGTATTTCAAGACATGCTTCAGACTTAGCAAGCTATACTGCACACAGCTCATTTGCCACATAGTAGGGCCTATTTATATTTACAGTATGGTATTTTAATTATTACTAAGATAATTAAGCTTAAATCATGGTAGTAATTTATAAGATGGTGATCGAGTCCCCCTTACAGCTGGAGTTACCATTTATTGGCTTATTGATCCCTAGTCCTACACCCAACACCAACCCAGTGTCCAGACCCTTAGTGGCCACAGTGCAGGCAGGAGGGCAGGGAGAACATCACAAAGCCAGCACAGATCGTGGCAGCAATTCTCTTGAATCACTTCTTTATAAGTTTTCAGCAAAAATCGGAAAATGGATCCTGAGTACCATCAAACTCATTTCTTTAAGACTCAATCACAGCAAGCTCTGGCAAAACGGCTATTAGTATTGAGTGCTAGTTGATGGGCATTGGCTCCAATTGAGGCTTCTGGAACTAGTTTGCAAGGAGAATGAGTAACTGAGTAACTAAGCTGTCTGTGATACTGTTTTATCATCTGGAATATGGAGAAAATAATAACAGTGCATCCCCAATAAGGCCATTCATAATTAAATATAAAGCTCTTGGAAATACATGAAGGATTATATATGTGTTAGCAATTGTTGGTATCATCAGTATCACTTTATGTATAAATATGTATTCATATTTTAGAGACAGCGTCTCTCTCTTTCACCCAGGCTGGAGGGCAGTGGTGTGATCATAGCTCATTGCAGCCGCCAACTCCTGTGCTCAATCTATCCTCCTGTCTCAGACTCTCAAGTAGCGAGGATCATGGGCATGGGTCACCATGTCCAGCCTATCTAGTGTATATTTTCTTTTCTTTCTTTCTTTTTTTTTTTTTTATGATACAGAGTCTCACTTTCTTTCCTCATTAGAGTATTGTGACATCACAGCTCATAGCAACCTCAAAATCCTGGGTTCAAGCGATTGTCTTGCCTCAGCCTCCCAAATAACTGGGACTACAGGCACCCACCAAAATGCCTGGCTACATTTTAGAGATGAGATCTCACTCTTTCTCAGGCTGGTCTCAAATACAAGAGCTCAAGCGATCCCCCCACCTTGGCCTCCCAGAGTGCTGGGATTATAGGCAAGAACCACCTAGCCCTAGTATATATTTTTAATAACATTAATGGAGATATGAAACATTCCAGAAGAAAATGGGTTGCAAGACGAATCATTTTAAATGAAGTAGGTGAGATAACAATGTTTACAACACTATAAGGACATACAAGCAAAGAATTTGTGATGACTATAACAGTAATTTTCAAGTCTAAAATTTTATATATGCATTGGTATATTTTTCAGAATTTGCTTTGGCATTGTATTTTGAATTTTTGTGAAAAATATATCCATTTTGGAATTTTTAAAATGAAAATGGCTTGCTGTTAATGACACTGCCGCAGCACTTGTGTTACAGAGGTGACAGAAAGAGCAGTGCCCTGCACTTGCACAAAGAGACTGTGCAGCTCACTTCCGAGCTGAGATCCCAAGTGAGCCCCTGGTGTGGGGGCAGCATTTCAGTTTCAAGCTCCAGTGAGTCAGCAGGGCCCTTTTCATCTATGTTATAATTATGATGTTATTTGCGATAAATTCTTCTCCCAAACTTTCTACTAGCACTTGAAATGAAAAAAGGGTTCCTGATTGAGTGAAAATTTATAAAATAATCAGTAGGGAGTATTAAAATAACCTAGATAAATCTGTAGCTTTGAGGCTTTTTCCTTTCCTTTCTTCTTCCTGAAATCTATTAAGTCTCTACTGAGTGTAAGAAACTTGTGGGGTCCATTTGACCCCTTCTGTCTAAATAATTGACCTCCCATGGTCGTCTTCCCGTGCTTGTGATAGCACACGTGCACACATTGTTCTTAAGGTATTGTGCAAAGTAGGGCCACTGATGAGTTTCTAGTACTTTATTAGTCCTTATTTACTACTGCATAAATATGCCGAATAACCTGAAAAAAGCAGATACTGGTTAAATACCTAATTTGGGGGAAAAGACTGGTATAAGGGAATTTCAAAAGTAAGGCTAAACTTTAAAGATGAAATGACAGAACATTTCAAGTCGAAGTGAAAGAATCTCCTGGCTTGCTGCAGACCAAGAGTAGGGTTCACTTGCCTGACATTCACTACTAAGGATGAGAGCCGGGGGAACCCCCGGGAAGTCCCCCCAGGGGCCTGTCAGCAAGGACTGTGGGCAGAAGCAAAGGTGACCACGGATGCACGGGCAGGGCCACACTTGTGCAGCATTTCCACGTCCACTCTCAGTCAGTCCCCACGGTAGCAGGGGCTCAGACAGGGCAGACCCCCTTTTACTGATTTCCCAGTTAGGGACAGGCCAGAGAGGGGCAGTGACTCTGCTGCCTCGTGACCCCTGGTCAGTGCCGGTGCCAGACTGGGGGCTGGACGTGGCCGTGTGCAGCGTTCCAGCCAAGTCCTACTCGGGGTCCACAGCAGGCACCATCGTAGCGTCCCTTTAGCATACCTGGGGCAATGCGAAGGTGTCTCTGTTTCAGGCTTTCTTCTTTATCAATGCTACAGGTTTAAATAAGTTTCTCCACAATAGAGGACTCTTTTAACCTATTATTCCCAAGGCAAAGCTTCTTAGTAAGTATCCCATAGTAAATAAAACTTAAAAATTGATTTTTTAAAAAAATCTGCAACCTGTTACTAAATACCCAGGGTTCCTACATGGCGTCAGCAGTCAGAGGAGCAGCTGCCTGCCTCGGGCTCCTCAGGGCTCAGAGCACGCTGGTCCACTCGGATGGGCAGATTCTGACAGGACAGCTCTTCAGCTCTCCGCCTGGTCACGATCTAGAACCTGCAGGGTGGACGGTTTGACAGGTTAAGGGATCTTGTCCTCTTTCGTCCCAGGTCATACTGTGCTTTCGTTTCAGTGCATGCGGGTCAGGGAGGGAGGCGACTCTGACGGCTCCGTCCCATCTTCTGCAGGAGCAGGAGTGCACTAAGATGACCTGGGTGTCATGTTAGCGGCGAGGAAGCTGAGTCAATGTAGTTGCAAGGGCACGTAACTCAACACCGCTATTAACAGAGAGGGCACCGTGTGTTAGAACACGGGCGATGAGGCAGGATTTGCCCATGACAAAGGGCCTACCGTGGAAGTAACATTTCAGAAGAAACTGAGGCAGGCTTAGTTGGATGACTGAAGTGGGCCGTCCTTTAAGACCCTCCTACATGTACTAGTCATGGGGAAGAGGATTAAATGGAGTTAAGAAGCTTCATTCCTCAGCTGGGCTGTAGGAGGCCAAGGGTGCATGTTATTTTATAATGAATCATTACAGGGCAGAAATTACCCCAAGATCATCTGACCCAATCTCTTTGTCTTACAGATAAGAGGGAGGCCCAGAAGCTGGGGAGCAGATTCCAAGCCCTGTGTTCTGTCACCCTGTCCTCACATGAGGGTCAGAGTTCTCACAACAACCTGTGGCCACAGAGTGGGAGCTGCCTGGCACCTGAGGCAGGGGTGTCTCTTGAGAAAGCTGCAGACCCTGTGTGAGGGAGCAAAGGGGAGTCAGCAGGAAGAAACGGAGAGGCAGACGGCCCTTGGGCAGCGTCCTCAAGGATGCGGGAATACTGGGGCCACGGAGGGACCCTTCCTCAGCCCCGTGGAAGCTGGGACTGCACGGGACGTAGCCACACGCTGGCTGGGCCTCTCCCAGTCCTCGTAGTATTTGTATGGAAATTTATAATAGTAAAAACTTTATCTGGTACAATTTACTTTGAAGTCAGGTTATTTTCCTTTTAACCCAAATTTTCCAGTAAAGTAGTGACTCTGTTCACCTGTACTTCAGAAATTGAGGGTGCAGTTCTGGAGGAAGATAATGCTGACCATCAATCTCCTGTCCCAAGAAAGGTGGTTGGAAGGGAATTTGAGCCTGTGACACTTCAGTGGTTTCTTTACTTTATGTTGTCTACAAAGTCTTTGTGCTCAGACACTCAAACCAATCCTCTGGTTTCCTCCCCGGGTCCTTGGGAAGCTCTGTAAATGCCCCTCACAGGCTGCATCCTATGGCCGTGGTTGTATGAGGCGGACACATTTGATCAGCACTGGCTCTTCATCGATAATGAGTGACTTCAGGGCTTACACACATTGACAATATGGTCCATAATCCACATTTTGTAAATGGCAGAGCTGAAGGCCAGACAGGGAAATGACACGAGGTTCCACAAATCCACACCAGGGCCCCGACCAGAGTTTCGCTCCTTTGACTCCTTGTCCGATCCTTTATTTCCCCACCTTCCCCGTCCAAAACTCTTGTCAAATGTAACTTGCAAATAAAAAGCCTTCCCCAAGAATGCTCTGTGACAGGGAAGAAGATTCAGTCTTTGCGACCTGAACTTGTGTTAAGGATGCTGTCGACACAAAGTGGAGTTGCGGACGCTAGACCAGAACTATTGCTGTTTTATGAGTCAAGCCAAAATGATGTCCTTCCGCATCTCTCCCAAACTTGTTTTTCAGTATGAGGATGTTAAGGGTGGAAAGTATTTACACAAAACCCACAGCCTCTGAAACAATCGTTGAGTTACAGCACAAGCAAACCCCTTGTTGATTGCTTCAGTCAGAATATATGGCTCAGGTGACAGGGGCAATGCCAGTATTAAATTTTGTTTTATGTTGTAATTTTTACCTGTTTGGGATCTGGGTTGTGATGAGAAGTATTTCATTCTTCTGATTTACAGTGTTGAGAGCAAGGATTAACGGCCGGCAACTTTAATTCCGCTCTCTCAACCACGCTCCGGAGATAAAGAAAAGACACAGCCGTGGCCCCAGGATCCCTTTCAAAGTTGTTTCCTGCAGACGGCTAATGAGAAGCGTCTTCCTAATCTGAGATCTATTTGGCAAGATTCTCCCTGGATGACTCTAGGGAACCCGCTGTGGCCCCCTTGCCCTTCCCCCACCGCCTGGTTCCCATTTGGTAAGAATCCAGGGATGATGAAGAAAGCAGCTTGTGAACAAGCACGGTCATGTTCACACGGTTCCCCAGACTCTTCCCCACCTCCTCTCACCCCTGCTCACTTCCTCATCCAGGAGAATCTTGCCAAATAGATCTCAGATTAGGAAGACGCTTCTCATTAGCCGTCTGCAGGAAACAACTTTGAAAGGGATCCTGGGGCCACGGCTGTGTCTTTTCTTTTTCTCCGGAGCGTGGTTGAGAGAGTGGAATTAAAGTTGCCGGCTGTTAATCCTTGCTCTCAACACTGTAAATCAGAAGAATGAAATACTTCTCATCACAACCCAGATCTACAGCAGGCTGCTCTGTAGAACCTGAGTATGTGCCCCAAGCATAGCTCTGAAATGTATGTGGACCTCAACCTCTGCCTAGTCTCTCATTCAAGTGTCCTCAGCTACAGAGACTTCCTAGCTACAGGTGGCATTTCAAGCCACTTTGGGAGAGCTGTCACCTGCATAGCCCAGAGGCTGGCCCCACCAACTGAGGATTTCTAAGCTAGATGGGTCCTCGGCCATTATTCACTATCATTTCTTTTCTTCCAGGTGAGGAAACCAAGGCCTGCTCCACACTTAGTGCAACTCGCTTAGAAGGAACTATTTTCATGTCACGGCAGCATGCAGAGTAAAACCAAGGTCAAAGTCACAGCAGCTAATTCTGTACAGACACACTGTGCAGGTGACCAGCCTGAAGGCACTCGGCATCTACATACTAAATCTCTGTGTTCATATTAAAAATATTCTTATAAATTGGATGCTATTGACAAGTATTACTAAAGTATTATTTTCATTGAACTAACATTCATTTGTGGATTATTTATATAGTGAGTTACATTTATTGTTCCTCACTTTTTCCATGATGCTGGGGGCCAGCACAGTGCCCCCACAGTCTCTTGGAGGAACATGCAACAAATTGGCAAACAGTGACGTCTGGCACACAGTAAGTACACTAGAGGAGACACTTGTCGCTTTATTCAGAGAACTTACCAGAATAAATTAAACTTGAGATGACACAGTGGGGAAAGACGGCCACGAGGAGCTTTAATAAAGGAGCAAGAAGGATTTCTCAGAGGCAGCGACAGTCACACCAGGCCCCAAGTGACGGGAAAGGGCTGGCCCCTCCACACAGAGGAAGTAGCTGAGGGCTTTAAGGAACTGAAAGTGCCAGTGTAGACAGAACTTGCTGGTGGAGAGGCAGCTCGGGGATAGGTAAAGAGCTTAGAGTTTGAAAACAAGTAGCATGAGTCCCTACAGTGCAGGGGGGATCCAAGTGACAATTTAAGCTCATTGCGTTTCTTTGACTTTGGGACAATAGGGGAGCTGGGTAGCAAGCGAGAAAGTTGAGTGACAGGGTTGTGGTAGTCGAGCCAAGCGGGGATGGTGGCCGTGGAGAGAAGGGCTGGAGTGGAGGCAGGTCTGGTGATGACAGGCCTGGCATGGAGGTTCTCCCCAAGGCCTCCATGGCGAGGGGCTGGAGGGAGGGAGGAACCAAGCTGACTCCTGCTTTTCTGTCTTGAGTGTCTGATCAGTAATGAATAGCTTTATTCTGAAGCTCATAAAACTAAAATATATATCAAATATTATTGGAATGAATAAAATCATTTACAGTACCTCCATTAGGGTCTAATGTTAAATTAGGAAATAAGTAAGACGTAGGTGAGTAAGACTCTGGTCTTTTATTTATAAGTATCTTTATTTATTTATAACTTCTGGATTTCTTTTCTTTTCCTCTATGTCCCTGTGTTCTATCACTTGACTGAAGGTTGGGTAAGAATTTCTTTCCACCTACGTGGTCCTTCATTACTAGACTTCTGTCACATTGAAACAGCAATAATTTGACATGGCCAGGAAAGCAGGAAGTTAACTTAGAAATGTGTATCATTCTGACTGCTTTGAGTTTGGTTTGACAGTAAAACATATGCCTTTAAAAGAAAGTGCTAGCTTGTTCTTGCTTTGAGATTCCTGGAAGAATTGCACAACCCAACTACAAACGCCTCATTAATCCTCACATTTCAGTGAGGAAGACAGGTCTGGTTTTCTTGTTTGTTTGTTTTGAAAATGTTCTTGGCAAAGGAAATTGCATAACAATGTCATGATAATTTCATAAAATAAATTTTAGGTAATATATAAATATATTCATACACATATCTTTAATTTTGGACAACCAATGATACTTTATGAAGGTAAACCAACCTCAAGCAATGATAGACACCCAATTTATTTGGGTTTGTAACATACCGGAAGACAGAAACACTCTGGGGATTATATAAACAGACACACAAGCCGTCAGAGATGGGTTCACCTGCTTAATTATCAGAGTCTGGGATCCAGGTTGACAGAGGAACAGATAGGTACTATGTAACTCACTATATAAAGAATCCATAGATTAAGGTTAGTTCAACAAAAATGTTCTTTAATAATACTTGTCAACAGCCTTCAACCTGGAAGAATATTTTTAATATGAACACAGGGATTTAGTTTATAAAATATGCATTTATATTTCATTCTGATTTTAATTTGAGTGTTTTTCTTAGACTCATTTTTGAAGAATATATTTGTATTATTAAGTCACATAAGGGTATAAAATAATTAACAAAAAGAAAGTTCACTAATGTTCTGCAGAAAAACAATGATTACAATTCTAATTGTAACTAAAATATTAAGACTACATAGCAATGTGACACGTTTTATACCTATTCAACTAAACTGTATGAAATTAGATAGACAACCTAGAGAAAAGTTTAACTTTTAATAACACACTTTCAGATTTTCATAGAAGATGATGGTATAGGAATTTATAAATTGGGTAAATCAGAGATCAGACACATTTGATACTTGAAAAGATTTTTTTGTGTGTGTTTTAATAATAAAGCTACTACCAGATGTATTCTAGGAAAATACCTTCTTCTTCATTTCAAACACCAAAGAGGAAGCATCTGTTATTAAGGTAAACATTAATTTCTATAATAAAACATATAAGGTGCTACTTTTGAGCATTATCCAGTTTAAAACACTTAGTATAATAAAGCATGTCATAAGAGAAAAAATATAAAAAAGAAAAAAACTATAGTGTCAAATGTAAGTGTAATAATAACACAGGCTAGGTTAAAGTTACCCAGAATCTACAGAGTTTTAGATATACTTATTTACTTAATCATTGTGTAAGATCAATAAAATTTTGATGTAATCACACAAATTCCTGTCCCTTATAAGTCAGAAAGAACCTGTATTCCAACAAAGTACTATTTGTCATTTAATTTACCAGTCTTCTTCCTAACTAAAGCAATAAGCAATTCACAGGACCTTACAGAAGACCATAAAATAACAAAATACTTCAAAAATATATCATTTCCTCAGTTAAAATACATGAATTGAGCACTGTAGATTGATTGAGCAGCTACTATGTGTCAGCACTTAGAAAACATGGTTGACAAAGAGATGAAAGACCTGGGGAGTGATGAACATCACAAATAGTCATGAATAACCTAGTTATCAGTGATTAATAAGCAAAGCCTGATGGAGGGGAAGCACAGGTGTCAATGAGAATATAAGGTGACTCTGAGCCTACTCTGGGTCACGCTAGACTTCTTTGGATAAGGATGGCTAGGAAATAAGATTATTTACCTATTTCCAGGTTTTTGACACTATATCCCTGACAAACTCCTTTTCCAGAGTGTCCAGGAAAAACACCTGCTGGCCAGGTCTTGTCTTTTCCGGACATTCTTAGCAAATCCCCAAACTTGTATCAACTAAGCCTTCAGCTTGCTTCACTCCTCAACCCAGGCAGCAGGGGAAACCTGTGGATGCCTGAGCAGTAGAGACACACAGCATTCCCTTCCTGGACTTGGATGGGCTTCCTCTCCCTTCCTAAACCTTCCTTACAGCCCAAGCCCTCGTGTTTATTTAGCCTCCTTATTCTTAGCAGCTGCCTTTGCTTCTTATTTCAAAATAAAATAGAAAGAAGAAGTCAGTGGGTGAAAAGTCCCTTTGGTTTTTTTCTGGCAAATGTGCACATTCACTTGGACCTTGACCTGTCATGGCCTGTTGGTTTCTATCAATTCTGCTTAATAAAGCATCACCATAACCCATCCCTTGCTTCCTTCCACCTCACAAAGCACCACAATAGCCCATGCCCACTTATTTCCCCTCATCAATTCTCCTCCCAAAATTCCTAAGTTGACGTTAAACTCCCAAGGTGATGGTATTAGGAGATAGGGGCTTTGGGAAGTGTCAAGAGGTTGGGGCCTTCATAAATGGGATTAGTGCCCTTATACAAGAAGCCCAACAGAGGCCTCATCTTTTCTACCATGTGAGGACACAGCAAGAAGGTGCTATCTTGAACCAGATAGCAGTCCTCACTCAGCACGGAACCTGTCAGCACCTTGATCTTGGACTTCTTGTAGTTCAGAATTGTGAGAAGTAAATTTCTCTTGATTATAAATCCCTAGTTTAAAGACTAAGACACAGGCGTTCCTCACCTCTGTCCTGAAGACTTCAAAAAGTCATTTTCTGGTATCTCTGCCATCAGTCTTCTCCTAGCCACCCTTCATGACTCTATCAGAGAGGCAGTTCTGGGTGAAGTTATGGTCTATGATAATGAGCTTTATGCCTCTCCCCCCTCTCCAGTGATAAAGTCTAATCATGGAAGCAATCTCTGCTGATGTGTCTGCTCCCCTCTCTACCCAACTCCAACTACAAGCATCTGAGCCTGCCCATTTCATAACCCCCCAAACTTCCAAATAACAGCTCAGTGAGTTACAGTATTCTATCACACTCTTTAGAGAAGACAATGATGATAAATAATTATAGTACAAAGTGATGTGCTTAAATTCAGTCGTGTTCAAAGCACTTGGAAAAGTCCCCAGAGGACACCTCCTTGTAAAAATGTCACCCTTACACCAATTTTTGTTGTACTAGCCACCTTCTAAACCCAAAATTCTGATCCTGGTGGTCATTTAGTGGGTCACTTCCTAATACTAGCCGAGGATTTTGCTTCAGAAACTGCCTTCTCTTTGCTCCTTTCTTAATGCACGTGGCCCAGTTGCTTTTCTGCATGAGACACTGACTGTGGCTTCCCTCTTCCAAGAGCTCAGCTGGAACGTCCTAGTGCATTCAAGTCCAAGTTAAAAGTCCTCTTCCAGACTGCTCCATGCAACTAACTTGTCCCGAAATCCTCGAATGTCCAACGGCATCTGTTGATCATTCATTCCAGGCCCTTCCTTCCAGCCTTCACAGGCCAGACACTGATCCTGGAATGTCTCCCAGGACTTCAGATCTTCCCTCTTTCACCAAAGCAGTGCCCAAAATCATATCTATCTCTTCAGCAAAAATGCCAATTATTAACAAAGCAGAAGCCCATATGATTTCATTTGCTTAATTTTTTAGTGATTATTACTTTTCATAAAAATAGCTTAAAAAGTAATGAGTTTACTCTGCACAGAAAATTCTTACTAAGCATTGTCTCATTTTACCTTCAGAGAAACTGATTTGCTTTGTAGATAAGAAAACTGAGCTTCAATGAGATTAAGTAATTTGTTCTAAGTTATTTAGTTTGTAAATGGCAGAGCTGAAATGTGGAATCAGGTCTGATTCTACACACAGGATTTTAACCACTGTATTACGTGTCTGTTTCTGCTTTCACTGTTTTGTATACCAGCATTCCCAGTGCCCCAGTCAATTTCTTTTGGGTTTATGTATTCATTTTCAAATCAATTAAATAAATACTTATAAGTTCCAGATCCACCTGACAAAATATCTCACTAGTCTGACAAATACGGGTAAGGCAGGGTTCTTTCTCCCAACAGAATCACTATCTAAGTTGAAACAATGCTACAAATGTTATAGTTTCTATAGCTTCAACCTATGTGTATCATTGACCTATTATAATTGCAATAAAATATAGAGGCAAATTAAAAATGCTAAAAATATGCACACCTGGATAGAATTCTCTAATATTGAACACATTCCTGAGACTGAGTTTCACTATCAGTAAAAATTACTTTGTATGTATACTTATTTATACCTGTAGATATACAAAAACAATAGTACCCATCTAAATACTAATTCTGGGTATTTTAGTTTTATTCTATGTTGCTAATATAGATGATTGTGAGCTGAAAATTTCATACAACATATTTTTAAACCATGAGAATTTTATCAATACATCACATGACAAAACATTAGAAAATTCACACCTTGGTATTTGGACACTCAAGGCATGAACAACTTTACCATCCATTACCATCACTCATCTTGAAAAATCTTTTTTTTTTTTTTTTTACATAGAATTAGTGTTTAATAACTATATTCTCTAAACAAAGGAAATCTTTCATACTTTAAATTCTCCTACCTGTCTTTACCTGCCCAAACAAGAATCTTTGTTAGTTTTTATGAGTAATGGGTTATAGAAAACCTTGCCTTTTTTTTCAAAACTATATTTCCCCCTTTTCTTATTTTTATCCTATGCTTTTCTAGACATCTTCATTTTACTATAGCAAAACCAGCATAATTAGAACTAACACATCAGCTCTATAAATATAGAATGTTAGCCCTCAAGCTAGAGGTCTTCTTATCAAAGTCTCCTACTTATGAGATGAGAAAAACAGGACCTAAAGTCAATTTTCTTCACAATTACCTGAGCACAGGCACATTCATTGCCATAAATGCAGTTTAAGGGAGCTGAGGGTCAACCTGTTCCCATGTGATTATACTTTGCCTCCTAACCCCCAACCCAGCACATGTAGCATATGGCTTGTCTTAGCTCAGGCTGCCATAACAAAATACCATAGACTGGGTGGCTTAAATAATAGTCAGTTGTTTCTCACAGTTCTGGAGGCTGGAAAATCCAAGGAAAAGATGCCAGCAGATGTGGTTACTGGTGGAAGGCTCTCTTTTTGCTTTGCTGACAGCTGTCTTTCATCTTTGTAAGGCAGAGAGAAAGCTCATGCCTTTCTTCCCCTTTTTATATGAGGGTGCTAATCCCATCATAGAATACCCCACCCTTATCATCTCATCTAAACCTAATTACCACCCCCCACAAGGTACCACTTTCAAATGCCCACATTGGTGATTAGGGCTTCAGGGTATGGATTTGGGGGAACTTAGTTCAACACATAACATGCCCTAACCATATTAGCTACACTTTCAGAGGAAACAGTGGAGTCAGCGACGGTCTCAGAAAGAAAAATGCATGCATTCATTCACTTTAGAAACATTTATTAAATGCTAATAACTTAGACACTGGGCGTATAAGCAGGAGTAAGACACATCTCTGCCTTCAGACGGAGAGGACTTGCAGTACTGTACAGGGAACTGGGTATAGAGACGGACAAAAATCACAAATGTGATGTGGAGGCTGCGAGAGAAGATGCCCAGGGTGGGTGGAGACCCACAGGAGACAGGGGACTAAATGATGTGTGACCAGAAAATGACAGTGGGCAAAGATGCAAATTGGTTCAGGAACCACAAGCAATCTATGGTTGGAGCACTGACCGTGTGGTAAGGACACACAGTGGGGTGAAGACTGGTAGGTAAGGACGGCCAGCTCCCAGAGAGCTTCATGTGCTCCACAAAGGAAGGTGGGACCTAGCTTGTGAGGAGGCAGGGGAACACAAGCTCCTGCTCACAGCTCAGACAGGTCACTCCAGCTCGGGTATGGGTCTGATGGAGAGACATTAGGTAAAGGCAGGAACCCAGGGAAGTGGACAGAAATGGGGCTGGTGTAGGGGAAGGTGGTGGACTGATTCACGGGTCCAGCACTGGGTAACTGTGCAGAAGGGATGCCATGAATCAGACTGGGGAAATGAAGATGAGACGTGCAGTGTGGTACGATAGAGTCCAAGGGGTGAAGGAGAAGGGGAAGATGAAGAGTTGGGTGCTAGGGGAGTTGAGTTGGCCTGTTCCATCTCTGGATCACAAAGACGACGATGCAGGAGGAGATGGTCCTACAGAGAGCTGGGCTTACGAGCAGAGGCAAGATAGTAGAAACCCTAGTCTAGACTGTACTTAACCACAAGTTCAACTTCCCCACAGTTATGCTGTGGTACCCTTAGGGCTGGATATTTCCAATTGTAAGTGAGGCAATCAGGATTAGGGGGAATCTGAATCTTCCTATAGAAAGTTTGCTCAGACTTAATGACAACTCTTTCCTGGAAAGCCCTGAAATTGTGGAGGTCACAGGGATGACACAGTCTATCAGGAAGGCTCCGAGCAGCTTTCACGTGGACATCTCCGCCTTAGCTCCAGCCTGATCCCTCATACACACCTGCTCACTGAGTCATGAAGAAGCTCACAGGACTGAGTGACAGCAAAAATTCAAACAGCAAGGGAAGCATGCAATCCCCAGATGGCCAAAAGGTTATTCGGTGTCCCTTGGCCATAGTAATTGATCCTGGCATGGGCACATGTCCTAAGGCTAATGTGATGCAATCATAAATTTGGCTCTAATTATTGGGAAATACAAACTGTCTTCCTGGTGGTGTTGCTAAGTTACCTGAGAATGAAGCCAACATCAAGGAAGACATACCTAACAATAGAAAAAGAATCGAAATATTCATGACATTGTTTGTGTCTCTGCATTCAATCATTCCCGAGGCAATATTATCCCTGTACTTTTATGTTATGTTAGCCAGTAAGTTCTCTTTTTTGTTTAAGGCTATTGAATTGCGTCTCTGCCACTAGTGACTAAAATAGTCCTAAAAATTCAGAAGGAAACTGTGTGCTCTAAATCTAAACCTTTGGGTCAGGTACAAGGGTTAGATCAAGTCACTCATGAGGAGTGAATGGGAACAGGGCTGTGCTTTACAGCAGCCACTCATGCACTAGGTGACCAGTGGCAGCACACGAAAGCCCCAGGGGCTGCAGCCACCTTTATGGCAACTGCATCTGACTGCCTGCTTGTCCCTCACTGGCTCCTTTGCTGACTAACACTGTCCTCCGAGAGTCTGAGCCTGAAGCCTTAATTCCCATTTCCAGCCCACCTCTTTCCCTTGGCTTTCAAAACTGCAGTAGTCTGTCTCTTCTCTCTGCTTTTTCCAACCCCTGAACCGTTCTCCATCCACTGGTGTCCTCTAGGAGTAACTGTGGTACCCTTCCATCTGGCCCAGGTGAGAGCTTGCTGAACCTGGGTGAGTATGTTGCATGCACAGGAGGCCAAAAACCAGTAAGCAAGATTCAGTTGTTAAATCCACCAAGTGTTTGAGTTCAAGGGTTAAACGCCAGGAGAAAATTTGAAATTCAGGAACTCTGCAGAGAACAAAGGCCAGTACACGCTGATGTCGCATGTTCTGGGCAAGAGGCACACAGTGGGCATGTTCATGGATGTTACTGGACGCTGGCTCCATGGTGCTTGGGGGGTGAGTCTAAAGGTGAAAGGGAAGTTGTAAACACAGGGATAGAGTGTGAGGTTTTTCAGCTTTACGGCTGGTTTATAATACATATCAACTCCTCTAATCCTCCTGCTGCTGGAACATCCCTACCTCCACTTCACCACCTGTCCCCTGGTCTGGGCAGCAGTGTGTCTACCAGGTTAATGCAGCTAATCCAGGAGAGCCTAGCTGCCTCCTTCCTACCCTTGTTCTCGACCAATCTCTTCTCAACATGGCCTCCTGAGGGATCCTTTGGTGTTATCAGTCAGAGCACGTCACCCCTACACTGAAGCCCTGGACCGTCGCCACTGGGCCACTCAGAGGAAAAGCTAAAGTCCTTATGACAAGCTGTAAGCCCTCACGGTTCTGGCCCCATAACCGGGCTGGCACTGGCCTCCTTGCTCTTTATGGCACATGCCACCCCTGCCCTCCACACCCTCAGTGGGCCTCCTCCATGGAGCGCTGTCTCCTGCCCCTTCCTTTTACCAGGTCTTTATAGAATTGTCACCTGCTCACACGCCGACCCTGAGCCACTCCCAGACTTCCCCATGAGTCCTTTGGCGATTATTGCTTTCCATTACACCCCATAATATACAGCTGTATGAGTGTGGCGTTGATTTGAGACAGACGCCGCCACATCCCCAAATCTAAGCTCCATGGTCAAAAGATGCTGAGTGTTTGGTTTGCTGTTGTATCCTCAGCATACCATGTCCAGCATGGTACTCAATAAATATTTGCCAAGGGAATAAATTAATGTTAAAAGGAAAAACAATGCTTTTAACCATGGATAAATGGGACAGCTGCTCGAACAAAAATGATGACCGTAGGTCAGGTCATTCAGACGACCTGCCAAATGTAATTAATTTTCAAGTATAAATACATAAACGTGTCCGGTATGCTCAGGAATTTCAGTTTTTATTTTAAGAATTGTATATGAGCCACTGTGGGCAATAGTCTGTCATACAAATGAGATAGCTTGTAAAAAAATCCTTATCTGAGCCATTTTAAAAATGGGTTTCTAAATGAATATTTAAATATTAATATGAATATGAATATTTGAAATTCATTCCTTTTCATAAAACAAAGTTAATCTTAAGGCTGGCATAGTTTTCCAAACATTTTGCTAGCTAGATTTGCAAAGCACTGTTGCCACCACTGCAAACTCATCCTAACCTATGCTGGCCTAATGGATAGCTGTTTGTTTTTATTCATTTATTTTCCTTTATTTAAAGTTCTGGAGAATGGCTAGGTGATTCGTTCAGTCAAAAATACGATAATTCTCAGGATTTAAATGGCTTTCCTTTTTTTCCTAAAGCATGCTTTTTATCACCAGTGAAAAAATTTTAATATCTTTAATAATGAAATTAAAGTATCATCAATAGAAATTCCAACTGAATTTCATCTTGTCTTCCCCTGTTTTTCCAGAAAATGATTAGGTGTCTATCTCCAGCTTATTTCTATTTGTACCTCTGTTTACTGGGTTTGTGACTTGATATATGTCCTTTGCGATTATAAATTGTAGATTTTTCAACTCTGTAGACTGAATTAAAAGTTCTGAGCTTCTTAATTTTTGAAAGAAAAACAACTTTCGAATAATCTTTTACATCAATGTTAGACAAAAAGTTAATTAAACAATGAAATAAAAGTAAAACCCAGAAATAAAAATAAACATAATGTTCCTTTGCCTTATGAGACACATGTGACGAAACAGGCCTAATGCTGCAAAAGGCAGGAACCATTCTTCTATATAGCCAGCACCGAATAACTTCATTAAGCAGCATTTGTCACCGAGCAACAGGGACGACAGTGTGACAAGTGATTGAACCTCCTCAAACTCTGTAAAAACGTGGGTTTTTTCCTGTAAATGCAATGCATTTCAGTGGCGCAAGTATTTAAAATGGCTGTTATACGCTGCCTAAAAGCATTACCAGCATTTGGCCCTGGAAGGGAGCAGAGTGCCGCCCTAAGCTTCTGGCCACAGATGCCAGCGACTGGGATGGAGCAGGGACGCTGGGACTCCCCCTGCACTGAGACGCCTCACGGCCCTATCCTCCCATCCCCACCAAATCTCCCTTCTTTACCAGCCCAAACCACAACTGCAATAAATGATCAATAGCAGCTAAAAGGGTTTCCCCTTTCTACACGGATAGTAGAATATCAACCAGCAGCAATTATTTAAGATTTTGGAATGTGAACATGTAAGTTAACGGGGAGGGAACAATCCCCATCTCTCACGAACTCCACAGCACTCCCGGAGTGCAGTCACAGAGCCTTCTCCTCCCTCTCCCTCAACATCCTGGCTCAGGCCAGGTCATGCTTGATGAGAACATGACACTCTCAGTGTCATCGATGAACCATTTGGGGGAGAATATGGCCACTGCTGACTTATATCTAAATAAAATTTCCCTCATTTCCACCAGTGATTTCTGTGTGTGCCTCGGAGCCTGGGGCCAGCAGGCACAGCAAGATCGGTTCACCTGTGTCAGGTGTCACTATGAGACCCTTGGATTCCCGAGTCCTTCATCATTTCCCACTCTTGCTTTCTGCGTCTCCATCTTGCTTGTGACAACTGACATTCCAGGCCCCTCCACCACTCTGTGCGTGCAGAGAACAGTCTCAGGTCTCTGCCGGCTCCCTGTTCCAGGGTAGCCCAGGGGGACCTACTGCCTCCTGTGGGACAGTGAAGGGTGACAGGCAAGAATTCAGATTTGCTCATCCTTGCCTCAGTGAGCAGAATGTAAATGCCCTACACTTACAAAGGAAAAAAGAGAAAACGTCAGAGAGGCATGTTTTTATATTCTACTAAAACTAATTAAGATTTTGCTAGAAGCAAAGTGACAATAGTTTTCAGTAATTGTGTCAGTAAGGGAGTATTGGCTATGTGCAAAACACCATGCTGAGTATTTTGCTTGGGCCAAGTAACATAACTCCTTCAAATCTATGAGGGGGACCATCACTCCCATTTTCCAGATGCGGATCCTGGGATGCTGAGAGGCTAAGCCCACGTTCCCACTTGTATTGAGTAGCAGGAATGCAATTTCAACACAAGTCTGTCTGACTCTACCCCATACTTCTAAATCACTGGTTCTTATGTTTGCTTGGGCTGTTTTGATTTTTTTTTTAAACTTTCTCTGACAAAAAGTTAAATATTTGTGTTTCTAAAACATCACCTGAGATCTTCCCACTACTCATGTTAAACATAATAAATCTCTATGAATGATAGAAAGAAATGCACTCCAGATTGAACAGCTTGGATGACTGTTCTGGGTCAAACTGTGTCCACTGTACCCCCCCAAAAAAACAGATATGGTGACCTCCCAGTTCCTGGTTCCTCATCATGCAACCTTATTTACAGATGGAGTCACGTCAAGCTGAGTTTGTTAGGCAGTCCTCATCTAACTGCTGTCCTCATAGAAAGAGAAGCTAAGGTCACATGTGCGTGACAGGGGACGCTGAGGTTGGGGAAGAGGCACCGGCAGGAAGGGGGTTACGATGGGAGGACGCTGCAGAGCCAAGGAGCAGCAGAAGTTGGAGGAGGCAGGAAGGGTCCTCCCTGCAGGTTTCAGAGGAAGCACAGTCCTGTCCACACCTTGACCTCAGACTTCTGGCCTCCAGAACCACGAGGCAGTAACTCTGTCATTTTAAACCCATCCTGTGGTACCTTGTCACAGCAGCTCTGCAAAACTGATAAAAACTTGTGGCTGACCAACGAGTTATATTAACAACCCGGTAAAGGGGACAACACTATTTATTGTGGTGAAGCTGATTAAGAGTGATTTGACAGTTTAAACTATTTAAAAGGAAAGTATCACAAAACACTAACAGAAAAACCTGCTGATAAAAGAAAATGGTCCCACCTACAGGGAATCTTGAGCCAAGAAATATCAGATGCAATTTCGTAGCTGGTCTCCAGGTTTCCTGCCTGGCTCTGCAGCCCACTGCCGCTGTTTCCTTTGAGCCTCAGCTCTGCAGTAGGCAAGCATTCCTCACTATTTCCTTGGCATTGCCTTCCACTGGACCTTACACTTCAGCATGACACATGGGTGGGCTGAAGAGTAGACAAGGTGAGAGCAACAACGTATGTGTTTTGCTGAGAAGCAAGGAGAAAGGAGCAGGCAAAAGGCCCCCAGGCTCCGCCCTGACACTCACATTTCCAGTGCCCCAACCAGGCCTCCCGAGGCCGAGACTGTAATACCCGCGCCACCTCTGCTGACCAGGAGCAGGGCACGGCTGCCACCTCTGCTGACCAGGGGCAGGGCACGGCTGCCTTCAGCTTCCTTCCTGCTAGACCCCGAGCCTCTTAAACCTCTGAGACACAATTAGTATCATACATAAATCACATACCATTTCTGGGACTTCCCTCAAAACATAAATGAGCATTAAGACAGAGTTCTAGACTGCTAAAAGGGAATTTGAAAAGCTTTTCCCTTTTCTCTGTTTGTGAGCCCACACCCAGTTTCCCCATTCAGCCCTCACTCTGTTCACTTTTGTGGTTCCTTTTCTTTTTCTCTTTATCTTTCTTGTCTGTGCCTTCCCTTCCTCCAAGCACAACTACAGGAGAATTATTAAAAATAATTTAATTTTTAAATACAGGTACATTAACATGGAATAAGGATCGCTGGTTATGTTTACCTAGTAACTGATCTATTTCTAGTTACCCAGAAGTAGCAGACAGGCTGATCTGCAATCAAATTTGCCAGGATGGGTTAGTTACCATCCTAAGTTCATTTTGCTAGTTTTCCCAATTACTGATATCAGGTTCATCTTTAATTTGTGAAAAGCTGAAATCAACTATGCCATGAATGGTCAGCAGTCATCTCTACAAAGAACTATAAAAGCTCATTTACAGGATTAAGACTCAAAAATATGCTAGCTCCAACTCTTCATTTATTGTATTCTTTTATCTCCCTATACTCATCTATAAGCTATTTGACATGAGATTTTTATTCATCAGCACAGTTTCATTGATACTTGTCTAGTACACAGAAGGTCTCAAAACCTACTCAATTACTGAACAAACACTATGGAGGAGGGAGAAGAAAATCACTCTGAGTTAATTAGTGGGAAGTGTTACACAGTGTCACAAAGCACAGTGTCACACACACCAGAGATACTGAGCTAGTGTTTGAGGCTAAAAGTTTGTGCAATTAGAAAAATAATGTTTAGATACTTGGAACGATGGACTCTAAATTAAGAAACTTTGGGTAATTCAATAAATCAGTATATTTTGTTGCTGTTTCCAGTCTGTAAGTCTAAGAAGGAAAGTTGAAGATAAATTTATACACATGACCTGTGTTTCTCACCAGGGCCAGGGATTTCAAAATACCTACTTCATTAGTTTGGCAACTAAATAACTAAGTCATCATTCTCTTTTCTAATGTGTCTTAAATTTAATTTAAAATACATTAAAATAGACTATTACTTTGAGCTATTTAGTACCAACACAGATAGAATGAAACCTTTAATCTATCTCGAACATGTTAGATCATACTCTCACATACAAAGGAATGCAAACTTTGTAAAGATGAATGTTACTTTTAAATGTAAATATCCTCAAGGAAAAAAATTATATTTACTATTCAATTGGTAAATAAAAACTAAGTGAAAAATATTGAAGTTATAGCTATTTAGATCTATATTTTAATTTTTTTAAATAAAAATTGATAGCCTATGGTAATATTTCACCTTCGTCATTAACAGAATTAAGGGCAGTATCAGGAAGTTCATATACTCTGTTCCATTTCTGATTTTGTTACCTGTATGTATTGGCGAAACCGAATCATAGTGTGTATGTACACTACCATGCCTACAAAGTTAGTGCTGAGGGTAATTTACATTTGAGGACAGAATACGCCATCTTGCTGTGTGATCGTAGACAACTGACATTTGCTACTGAAACAATGAGAGAGGGGGAAAGAGAGTGAGGGAGAGGGAAGGAGAGAGAGAG